>CM024954.1:28602188-28871877 GCA_014282245.1 Rhododendron simsii
ACAAAGTTTCGGTTCCTTGGGTGTTGGACCTTCAAACCCAAGTGACGACTCTAAATTGAGCACTCGTCTACCAAAGCGCGCTCATCGATATGCGTTTTTCAAGGCACGTTGCCCACAGCTTCACCTTTTTGTTGAATGCTCATGCAATGCGGCATTGATACCTCTGTACATGGTATAACGCCCTTAGTCTTCTTTCATTCAGTAATGCTAGCTCATCATAGCGGTTCTGAACCCAATACTCTTCGATCATTTCAGTCTTAACCAAAACCCTTAGTGAGGGTAGTTCCAGTTCGATAGGCAAGACATCTTCCATCCCATAGACCAGGGAATAAGGAGTAGCCCTAGTGGAAGTCCTTTCAGTTGTTCGATAACCCCATAGCTCTAGAGGTAGTATCTCTGGCCAGTCCGTGTAGGTGTCGGTAGTCTTCTACAGAATCTTTTTGATGTTTTTGATTGCAGCCTCAACTACCCTATTGGTTTAAGGCTGATAAGTAGATGATCGATAATTCGGTATGCCAAACTCAGCGAAAAGCTTCTTCGTTGCCCCTTTGAAGTGAGATCCATTGTCACAGATGAACTCATGAGGTACACCATACCGATAGATGATGTTGGTGCAGATGAACTTGGCTACATGAGTAGCTTTGAGGGTAGCATAGGAAGCTACTTCTACCCACTTGGTGAAGTAGTCAATGGCCACAAGGATAAATTGGTGCTTGTATTTCCCTTTCAGATTTATACTCCCAATGACGTCTAACCCCCAAGTGGAGAATGGCCAAGGGGATGTCATGCTATATTATTCTGTAGGGAGGAACGCCACCGATCGGCGTGAGTTTGGCACTTGTAGCATCGACAAACATAGTCAGCATAGTCGGCCTCCATCGTAGTCCAGTAATATCCTTGACGTAGGGTCTTCTTTGCCATTGTTGCTCCACTCATGTGTGGCCCACAAATTCCCTCATGTATTTCCTTCATCACTTTCTGGTTCTCTTCTGTTGTGACACAAAGTTGATTGGGACCAAGGTGTGCTTTTCGATACAGTACTCCACCACAAACTACAAATTGGGCGGCAAACTTTCGTAGAGTCATCTTATCCTTTGAGGTGGCTTCGGAGGGATACTCTCCCTCTTCCAAAAACTTCTTCACGTCCTCATACCATGGTTTTCCATCGTCCTTTCCTTCCTCAGTGAAAGTGCACTCACATGCTGGCTTGACCTTTTGCTAGATCATTAGAGACCGCATTGTGAACCCCAGGGGTACTTTGACCATAGAGGCCAATGTAGAGACCTATAAAATTAGCATAATTTCAAAAATCATTTGGTGAATAAAAGAATAGTTTTATTATTAACGTTGTACGTGTGTTTGTGGGGGTGTACAGATATACATATTCGGTTGTGTATCGGACTCTTGGAGGATAGTAAATGTAAGTTTTGATGTTGTAATGTTGTCTAGATGTGTTGGTATCAAGTTGGGTTCGTTCCAGAGTCCATTGAAAATTTTCACCTTTCTGTCCAGCCGGTACTGGACAGAAAGTTGGGGTACTTTCACCTTGCCTGTCACCCAGTACCGGTACCCAATGTCCAGAACTTGAACAAATGACTTTTTGAAGGCTCCAGTACCGGTACTGGGAGTTGCCCAGTACCGGTACCAGCTGCATTTTTCTGCAATTTTCAGCACGCTTTTTGGACTTTTATAAATACCCCCCCCTTAGTCATTTCTCACTCCAAAACCCACGAAACACACCTAGAAACACCCCCTCTCACCTACCCAACTCTAATCTCACCCAAAACTCTTGATTTCAACCTCAAATCTCCAAAATCCAAGGGTTTTCTTCTTCAAAATCATAAGATTCTCACATTTGGTGAACCAAGGGTGAGTTTTGTGTTCTTGTTCGCACTCTTTGATGCTTATACAGGTTTTTCTCTCTCTCCCCTCGATAATTTGTTGATCTTTGCTTGTTATTCATGTTTTTGGGCATTATTTGCTCTAGATCTTGTATCCAAGCGAGGGTGAAGCTTGTCTTTGGAAGATTTGAGCTTATTGTTATTGGTAGACCTAGGGTTTTGCTCAAAACCCAATTTGGTAAGGATTTCTCTCTTCTTCTACATGTTTTGCGGTAATTATATGTGATTTAGGTGTTTATGTGACATTTATGGCTTGAGGGTTGTATATTTTCTTTGAATGTAGTATTGTGGACTTGAGTGTTATGATTCATGAGTTAAATGTGACGTGTTGAGTAGTGTTAGGTCTTGTGTGGTATGAGTTTATGATATTGGTGTTGTTTTATGATGTTATGGTGGTCGTAGATGTGAAGTGATTATGGAGTATATTATGTCGCAAGGTGTGGAAACACGATTACGCGAGTGGTGGAGTATATTGTGTCGCAAGGTGTGGAAACACAATTACGCGAGGGATGGAGTACATTGTGTCGTAAGGTGTGGAAACACAATTATGCGAGTGGTGGAGTATACTGTGTCGCTAGGTATGGGAACACAATTTTGTAAAGGGTGGAGATTCGTCGGAAGAAATGTAGGTCTATGCGTATGTGTGAATGTGTATGAGAACATTAATTATGGTACTCGTACAGTGTGTTGACGTACATTCGATTGGATTTAGCATTTAATTTGGCTTGCTGTATTCATGCTCATCATCTCATTACATATAGACTTTGTAGAGAATTTCCTACTGGGCTTGTATAGCTCAACAAAATCCTTCTTTTCAGGTTCAAACGCAGGGCAGTAGGTTGCATGACTTGGTGTATTTGGAAACGAAGATTTTGGAAGCTAACATGACTTAGTTACTCATCCATCTTTGTATTAGTCTATTTTTGGATAGAGATGGTATTGTAACTAATTTACTTAGTCTGATCTTTTGACAAAAGAATGTAATGTTCTTAATGCTTTGCATGTGTATTTAATTTAATTTGGGCCGTAGTGCCAAGGTTGTAACTTCATTAACTTGAGGACCTTGTTGTAATTAAGCAGGTGGGAAATCTCATTTTGGGTATTATCTAATTTGTGCCTGGATTCTTCATTGAAATGATCTATATTTATGTGTTTAAAATCGAGGGCGTGACAAATTGGTATTAAAGCGTCTAGGTTTGAATATTTTGAGACCGTGGGGAGACTCCTAGTCTCATGGGTTCAAAAGTCACACCTTTTGTATAAACATATGTGTGCTTGAGTGCATTGACATTGTTCAGATTACTTGGCATTGCATTTCAATATGGTGGAGTGATGTAGAGTTGGTTTGCCATGTTGGGATAGTTGGAGGCTTCGACCTCATGAGATGATGTTGTTATTGATGAATCTTTCTTTTCTTATAGCTTGTAGTAGGATGCCTCCGAGAACGCGTGCCAGAGCAAGTGAGGCTGAGAGTCGGGGTGGTCGTGGTCGCGGTCAGGTTGGTCGTGGTCGTGGCCGAAGGGAGCCAATTGAGGATGAGGTTAGTCAGCATGGAGAGAACCCAAGTAGAAATTCAGGAGAAGGGGTTGGGCACGATCAGGGAGAGGAAGTACCGATAGTTCAGAATCCTTTTGCTAGGGATTTTGTTGCGGCTCTTGCGGTTGCGAACCTTCTAAACCCAGCTCCAAGGGAAAGTGCAGATAGTCGTGCATTGTCAGCTATGAGGGAGTTCAGTCGTAGGAATCCACCGATGTTTGATGGGTCGAGCAGTGACCCTCTTGCAGTCGATCATTGGCTAGCTCAGATTCGAAAGCTTTTCAGGGCTCTTAGAATTACAGAGGATGACTTGCGAGTCAACATTGTGGCCGTCCAGCTTACTGGGGAAGCAAACGAGTGGTGGGAGTCAGTTTTGGAATCGAGAAAAGACGCGAGAAGAGCGGCAAGGACCATGGCTCAAGCGAATGAGCCGAATGTGGAAAACTTAACATGGGCCGAGTTTGAAGTGCTCTTTGAGGAGCAATATTTTTCGGAAACAAGTCGTGACCAATTGAGGGAGGAGTTCGAGAAGTTAGAACAAAGGGATATGACCGTGTCGGAATATGCCCTAAAATTTCAATCTTTGTCCCGTTTCGCACCGGAGTTAGTGGCAACCAAGTAAAGGAAGTGTAGGCGGTTCGAGAGAGGGTTACACAAAACTGTGAAGAAGTTCGTTATGGCACAACGCAAAGGGAGGTTTTCCAAGGTTGTAGAGTATGCGAGGAGCATCGAGACACCTAAAGAGGCACCACGAAATCCTAAGGCTTAGGAACTGAGGCAACCGATAGGGGGTACGAGCACTTCTTCGGGGAGTTTTGGAAATCAGGGGAGGAAGTGGCAACGAGATCAATTTTCAGCTTCGCAGGGTCCATCGAACTTTAGGCCTCCGATATCTTTTTCTTTTAGGACTCGGGGAAATTCAAATAGGCCTCCGATCATGTGTCATGAGTGTGGCCAAGCGGGGCATATTCGTGCTCAGTGTCCGCGGTTATTGGGTACATGCTATACTTGTGGTAGGAACAACCATTATGCAAGAAACTGTCCACTGGGGAAAAGCACACGAAGCGAGTCAGGTTCAATGCAGCAATCGAGGAGTGGTCAGAGTTCTGGTCGGCAACCATTCCGAGGCACTCAGAGGCAGCAACAACCTCACTTTCGTCAGACTACGTCAGCTCAGGGATCTTAGGTTGAGAGAGGAGCTAGTTCTTCGGCGCCTACACTGGGTTCAGGTCAGCGAGGTGGACACGTTCAGAGTCAAATGACTCAGGGAAGGGCTTTCGCGATCACATCCGCTATTCCTCCTCCACCACCTCCTGTTACTTCTCAGATCCCGGAGACTTCAGTTGTGAGGGGTACATTTCTATAGTTTAACTCCTTCGCTAGAGTATTATTTGATTCCGGAGCATCACATTCATTCATCGTTGCATCTTTTGTGTGTGCTTTGGAATTGGAAATTGAGAATATTAGTCCTCCATTATTCGTTGAGACACCTATAGGGGGTAGATCGCCGTTAGATCGTATTTGTCGGGATTGTGAGCTTATTATTCGAGATCGCCGTTTTACCTTTGACTTCATCGTGTTGAATATGTCGGGGTTCGACCTCATTTTGGGCATGGATTGGCTATCTACATTTGCCGCTACCATGGATTGCTTCAAGCGTCGGGTCCGTATCTGTCCACCTGGGGGTTCTTGTTTTGAGTTCTTTGGGGAGCGTCGGGAGCTGTTAGAGCCATATTTGTGTGGGTCTAGGGAGCAAGAATCTCTGTACGCCTTATAAGCAAGTTTGGCCTTAGATGAGGATGTGTCCGCACGCAGGGAGTTGCCCCTTATTGTTTGTGATTTTCCGGATGTATTTCCGAAGAAGTTACCTGGTTTGCCACCCGAGAGAGAGATTGAGTTCACCATTGATTTACTTCTTGGCATCGCTCCTATTTCCATACCTCCTTATCGTTTCGGGCCTGCTGAAGTTGCGAGAATTGAAGACTCAACTGCAAGAATTGGAGGATTTGGGGTTTATCCGTCCGAGTACATCACCATGGGGAGCACCAGCATTATTTGCTCAGAAGAAAGATGGGTCCCTTCGTCTGTGTATCGATTATCAAAAATTGAACCGTGTCACCATTAAGAATAAGTACCCTATGCCTAGAATCGATGATTTATTCGATCAACTACGAGGCGTGACTTGTTTTTCCAAGATTGACTTGAGGTCCGGTTACCATCAATTGAGGGTTCGGAGGGAAGACATTCCAAAAACCACTTTTCGTACTCATTATGGTCACTATGAATAAGTTGTCATGCCTTTTGGATTGACGAACGCACCGGCAACTTTCATGGATCTAATGAACTGCATCTTTCATGCCTATCTTGATAGTTTTGTGGTCATTTTCGTAGACGATATCCTTATCTATTCACCTTCGGAAGAGGAACATCAAACCCACGTTTCCATTGTTCTTGAGCTTTTGAGAGAGCACCACCTATATGCCAAACTGAGTAAGTGCGAGTTTTGGTTATCCGAAGTCAAGTTTTTGGGTCACGTTGTATCGAAGGATGGGGTGTCCGTTGATCCGGGAAAGATAGAGTCCATAATGAATTGGCAAAGACCGAAGAGTGTATTCGAGATTCGTAGTTTCTTGGGTTTGGCTGGGTACTATAGTCTTTTCGTACTTGATTTCTCCCGTTTAGTGACTCCGATGACCAAGTTAACTCGTAAGGGGACTCGTTTTGTTTGGAGTGATGCATGTGAGAAGGCCTTTGAGGAATTGAAGAGGAGATTGACTACTGCGCCAGTTTTAATTGTACCCGAACAAGGGGTCGGATATTCCGTGTATTGTGATGCTTCTAAGGAGGGGTTAGGGTGTGTATTGATGCAATTGGGACGAGTGGTAGAGTATGGATCGCGACAATTAAAAACTCACGAGCGGAACTACCCTACCAATGATTTAGAACTAGCGGCCGTCGTCTTTGCTTTGAAGAGTTGGCGTCATTACCTTTACGGTGAGAGATTCGAGGTATTTTCCGATCACAAGAGTCTAAAGTACTTGTTTTCGCGAAAGGAGCTTAACTTGCGACAACGCCATTGGACGCAGCACTTAGAAGATTACAATTTTGAGTTGCAATATCACCCGGGAAAGGCGAACGTGGTAGCAGATGCATTAAGTAGAAAATCGACACACCTTGCGAATCTAGCCATTCATGAGTGGAAGATGACTAACGATTTAGGTGCCTATGCTTTACATTTCAAGGAAGTTCAAGAGGGAGTCACCTTATGTAACTTAACGGTTCAATCAACCTTGTCGGCTCGAGTAATTGAGGCCCAACAGCAGGATGAAGAAGCGGGAGAGTTTCGCGCCAAGTTTCTTAGCGGAAAGGCTCGAGAGGGGTGGAAGATCCGAGACAATTTTGGTGGCTGGGAATGGAGAGGGACGTCGCTATCCAAATGCCTTACGTGCCAACAAGTGAAAGCCGAACATCAACGACCCACGAGGGAGTTACAACCATTGCCTGTTGCCGAGTGGAAGTGGGAGAACGCGACTATGGATTTCGTTACCGGTTTACCGATATCGCTGAGCGGGCATGACGCCATTTGGGTGACAGTTGATCGATTGACCAAGTCAGCGCACTTCTTACCAATCCAGGTTTCAGACTCAATTGATACGCTTAGTCGTTTGTAGGTCTATGCATATGTGTGAATGTGTATGAGAACATTATGGTACTCATACAGTGTGTTAACGTACATTCGATTGGATTTGGCATTTAATTTGGCTTGCTGTATTCATGCTCATCATCTCATTACATATAGACTTTGTAGAGAATTTCCTACTGGGCTTGTATAGCTCAACAAAATCCTTCTTTTTAGGTTCGAACGCAGGGCAGTAGGTTGCATGACTTGGTGTATTTGGAAATGAAGATTTTGGAAGCTAACATGACTTAGTTACTCATCCATCTTCGTATTAGTCTATTTTTGGATAGAGATGGTATTGTAACTAATTTACTTAGTCTGATCTTTTGACAAAAGAATGTAATATCCTTAATACTTTGCATGTGTATTTAATTTAATTTGGGCCTTAGTGTCAAGGTTGTAACTTCATTAACTTGAGGACCTTGTTGTAATTAAGTAGGTGGGAAATCTCATTTTGGGTATTATCTAAATTATGCGTGGATTCTTCATTGAAATGATCTATATTTATGTGTTTAAAATTGAGGGTGTGACAGCCAATGTCGCTACTGCATCTGCAAACCTAATACTCACTCGTGGAGTGTGTGTGAAGATAATAGAGTCAAATTGTGGAATAAGAGCTTCAAGCACAGAGTGGTATAGTTCAGCGTATCTTCTTTGACCTTCCAGTCTCCTCTTGCTTGAGACACTACTAGGTTCGAATCTCCAATGAGTTCTACCCTTTTTGCCCCTAGTTCCAGGTCTGCCTCCATTTCAGCTATGCGTGCCTCGTACTCAACTTGGTTGTTGGTGACTTCAAACCTCAGTTTATATGACAAAGGAATATGAGAGTCATTCGGGGAAACTAGCAATACCCCTATGCCATATCCACATTGGTCTGATGCTCCATCGAAATAAAGTTGCCAGGTGTCGTCTAGGAGAAATAAGATGTCTTCGTCAAGGAACATGAAGTTTTCTACCTCAGCCTCTGTCACAGGATGATCTGCCAAGAATTCTGCCACAGCCCTTCCTTTCACTGATTTCCTTGTCATGTACTTGAGGTCAAACTCTACTAGCAACAACAACCATTTAGCCAGCTTTCCAATAAGTGCTGGCTTCTTGAAAAGATATTTGATTGGGTCTAAACGAGAAACCAGGACTACCGGATGAGCTAACAAGTAATGTCTTAGTTTCTTTGTGGCCCATACTAGCCCCCAGCAGGGTTTCTCCAAGGGAGTGTACCTTGTTTCATAGTGCATCATCTTTTTGCTAAGGTAGGATATGGTGCACTCTACTTTGGCACCGTTTTCTTGTGCTAGCATACATCCCTTGGATGTGTCTATTATTGAGAGATATAGAATAAATTGTTTTCCAGGGATGGGTGGTGATAGCACAGGTGGATTATGAAGGTATTCTTTGATTGCTTCAAATGCTTGTTGGCAGTCTTTGTTCCACTTGAAATCTCTATCTCTCTTCAAAAGCTTGAAGAGAGGTTCGCAGGTGGCTATGAGTTTGGAGATGAACCCGCTGATGAACTGCACTTTTTCTAGAAAGCTCCTTTCTTCTTTCTCTGTCTTTGGTGGTGATATCTCCATGATAGCCCGTATCTTGGAAGGGTCTACTTCGATTCCTCTTTGAGTAATAAGAAAGCCTAGCATATTTCCAACAGTTACCCCAAAAGTGCATATTTGAGGATTAAGACGTAGCTTGTATTGCCTAATCCTCTCAAAGAACTTTTGAATTGCTTTATAATGTCCTTCCTTTTCCTTTGACATCACTATCATATCATCAACATATACCTCCACTTCTTTGTGCATCATGTTGTGCAGGAGTGTTGTTGCCATCCTTTGGTAAGTGGCTTTAGCATTCTTCAACCCGAATGGCATCACTCGATAGCAATAGGTTCCCCATGGCGTGGTGAAGGTGGTCTTCTCTCTATCTTCAGGAGACATTAGGATCTGATCATACCCAGAAAACCCATCCATAAAAGATAGCAATGCATGTCCTGCGCTGTTATCCACTAGTTAGTCTATGTGAGGTAATGGAAAGTCATCTTTCGGACTGGCCTCGTTGAGATCTCGGAAATCTACACAAACCCTAATTCCCCAGTCTTCTTTGGTACTGGAACGATGTTAGCTACCCACTGAGGATATTCGATGACTTTGAGAAAACCAGTGTTGATTTGCTTATTGACTTCTTCTTTTATCTTTAAGACTCAATCAGGGCGCATACATCTTAGATTTTGTTTAACTGGTTTTGCATCAGTATGGAGGGAAATTTTGTCCTGAACAATTTCGGGGTCTACTCTAGGCATGTCCTTGTAAGACCAGGCAAAAACATCTTTGTATTCATTTAGCAAAAGGATTAGTTTTTCACTTTCTTGAGAAGATAGTGTTGCACGAATTTTAACCAATTTGGGCTCGTTTTTAGAGCCTACGTTTTCTATGTTTATTTCCTCAGAAAAAGGTTTGGCATGCCTTTCTTCTTCTCTCTCGATGAATTCTAGAATTTCTTTTGGAATTTCTTCCTCAAAAATTGGATTGTCAAAATCCACACAGTTAATCAGAGGCAAAGTGAAATATTCTAAATCTTCCTTCTCATTGCTAAAATTGTCAAGAGACATTTCAGAGTCGAATTTAAAATAGATATCATGCCTTAGTGCTTTGACCGGGCTTTCCTCACTAGACCTGGTAGTTTGAAAAGATGAGAAGCTAGACTCAGACTGGGTTGACTCAGAGTCAGAATCAACATTGGAACTAAGATCAGAGTCAGCGTTTTTTACTTTGTATTTTAGAGTGTGTTCCACGGTCCAGTTTGGGTAAGCCCCTTTAGCGGCATCCACAATCAACTCAGAGCAATCTTTTTCTTCACCAAGGTTGATCATCAGCACTTCACATCTTGATTCACACTTTCATTATTGTCACCCTACAAGTCTTGAATGGCCATTTGATTTGCCACTATTGTTGCTTCTTCTAGTTGAGCTCTAATCTCCGCCTCATCGTTGTTGTCAGCTTTTCGTGTGCCAACAAATCCCCACCAATTGCCAAACCTATCCATGATGGGGTGGATCACCCTTATTTCATCATCAGTAACCCCCTCATCAAAGAGTAGGTTTAGCGACACTTCGTCTAGTGGATCATTGTCAACAGATTCTCTTTCCTTTGCTTCTTCAACTTCGAGGTTGTCGACCTCGTCTATTGGCCAGTAGTCGTCAGTAGGTGCATAGGGGTCATAGAAGTAGATTGGGACCCTGCGAAGCCCTTCTTCTTCAATTATGTCCTCTACTTCTTCATCGTCGATTGTTCTTGTGAACATGATGTGGTTATCCTTAGAGATAATCACCATAGGCTTTGGTTGATCTACCGGGGTGATATACTTGGAAGGGTCAAGAATTTTTACAGCAGGATGGAACGGGCCAGACAGCTTGGTGACAATTTGAAAGTGCTAATCGAACATAAACAGTGATGCAGCCATTTTTAGCTGAAAATTTTTCGTTTAGTTAGATTGGTTACCCCTTTCTTTTTGGTTTTACAAGTCCTTAAGGTTTAACCTGTAAAAGACAACTTTACAACGTACATATGTACAACGGTGTGAAGAAGAACTTTTATAAACAATTGCAAGTAGGTTTCTAGCATGCAGGTTCCTGTCTTATTTGGAAAAGTTCTATGGCTTTCTAACACATGTAAGGTTTGGGTGGTCTCAAAGGTGCTCCATTGTCAAAGGGCACCAGTCCTCTCACCAGCCCATCATAGGCGGCAATCGGGTGATCCCCTCTTTGATATACCACTAGGTATAAGTGACTGTGGAGTTTGCTGGAACCCATAACATAGCCTGTGACGTGCCGGGATATTAGGTGAACTCAACGAGGTTGCCCGCTTGATGCAAATGATAGAATAATTAGATAAAGAATGTATTAGTCTTATGTCGAACTTTTTGGTTATGAATCTCAACTCCCCAGCAGAGTCGCCAAAAACTGTAGACACCTCCCAGATGGGGCATCGCCATACAGATTGATCATCATTTGTTTGTTTGGTTGTTTGCTTCATAAACCAAGATCGTGGATATTCCCATGGCTAGGAACATCGCCACATGATAATGGTTATCATCAAAACAGAGTCGCTACCTAGTTTATAAACTAGGAAAAATAATTAGAGATTCTGGATACGGGAGCCAAAAGTACAGTAAAGGGAAGGTGTTAGGCACGCCTCTTTGCCAAGTCGTGTGACTGGCCCATAGTTGTTCGACATGTGACTAATTCGTGATTTGTTTAACTCTAAACACATAATTTGATTATTAACCTTTAACAGTTGATAAGGTGACCCAAAACAGTAATTGAAAGCATGCATCAAAAAAGCAGAATAAAACAAATCTGTCCCAGGGAGATGGATCCCGCGGCCGGTGAATAGATGTCACGGCCGAGGGATCCTCCGGGTTTGATGTACCAGCCGATGGATTGAAGACCCAACCTGTAACGACCCTGATTTTCAGTAAATAAAAATTTCGTTAAAAATTTGAATTTTATTTGAAATACTTATTTTTATTTCTAAAATTCTTTTTAATTTCTAGTAATCCGTTGTAATTAGATCTTAGTCCTTTAAAATTTTATTTCTTGGCTAGAAATCCTACTTGGCAAGTGGAGTTAATTTCAAACCAATTAGTTGGAGGAAACCAAACTACCAATTCACCTAGTTACAATTCCCTAACCCTAGATGAACCTTTACCCATTGGACAATAGGAAACCTAGATTTTCTATCAAAGATATCTTGTACTAGATTTGATAAAGTACTCATATATAGTTATATATAGACTTATATTCACATGCCTAAAGGACATTTGGGTATTTTAAATATTATTCAAGTATATATATAAATATATATATATATATGTATCTGTAAACCTTTTATCCTTTGGTCAATAACTACTAGGGAAAATATTATGCATTGGATAATAGAGTCAATCTTCCAACTAGTACTAAGATTTATTTAAATAATCACTTCCTAGATTTTCCCATGTGTTCATATGCATTAAAAATATAGGTATGTCTAATTTCCTAGATTTCTAAGTACACTAATAAATATATAAGTACTAGTACTTCTTAAATTATTTTAATAGGAAAAATCTTGGAAATATATTTTATTTGGTATTTGGAAAGCTTGATAAATTATATGGTACCTAATAGTACCTATTTATATATTTGAATGGTTGGACATGTGTATATATACCATATAATATAAATACCCTAGGATTCTAAGTACATAATCTAGTAGTTTAATGGAAACATGTGCCAATTTGGATTAGTTTAATAGGGAATTTTGACTAGGAAATCTACCTAGATTACATAGTACTTATATATATATATATATATATATATATATATAAACATATATGTGTACATATATACGTACATATATACACATAATGTTCATATATATATACACACACACACACACACACACACACTTGGACAAATAAAAATATTGCAAAGTACAATGTGCTTAATAGATTTGTTTACTAGAAAATCTTGGCTTTGAAAATCCCATTAGATCACATAGTACCTTAGGTACATTTCTTTATATATTTTTATTATTTATACATAGAAGTGTGTGTGTGTGTGTGTGTGTATATATATATATATATGTACTAGTGCTAGGAGAGAGAGAGAGAGAGAGAGAGAGAGAGAGAGAAAGAGATAAGAGAGAGGGAGATTTGGTTGTACCTTGCCTTGATCTTTCCATTGTAACTTGACTTGATTGTAATCTTGGGTTATACACTTCTCCAACCAAAAATCTATCTTCCATTGTCCTTATGTGTACAATTGCCAATATAAAACCTTGTACCATCCTCCTTTCTTCCACCAAAATCTTTCCAAATCAATCCAAAGTACTAAATCTAGCCCTGCAAGCCTAGAACTAGGCCCGGATCTTTCAAATAAAGCATGACAAGATGAATAAAAAATGAGATATAGAGAGAGAGAGAGAGAGAGAGATTTCGGGTGAGAGGGAGAGAGAGGGAGCCTTGGCCTATAAATAGCAAGTCATTCCATGCCTAAACTCACGCCTTCATTCTTTGCTCTCACTTCTCTCTTGAAATTCTAAGCCTTCTTAGTTCAAAAGTTCAAGTTTTTTTAAGGTTTCTTGAAGTTCTTGAGAGATACCACCAAACCACCTCCAAAAACCACCCCTAGATCTTTAAAGTAGTCTAGTGTAGTTAACAAAGTTGTTTCTAGGAAGAGAAAATCCATCTCTCTTCCTTTTGAAGCACTTCGGAGCCGTTACGCCGCCGATTCACAAAACCGACGAACTATTCTCAAAACCGACCAACCGCCAAGAAGTAAGGTAGAGTCCCTAGTCTACTAACTCTACGTGTAGTATATAGTACCGTATCTTGAAAAGTAGAATGTCCCTAGTTCAAAGCATAAATATCCTTAATCGTTTCTCTAAGTAGATAAGGTTATCTATCGTTTATAGTAGTTGGAATGCATGATTGTCAACAACGGATTATCGCTAATGGAAGTATGAGCATGATAAACAATATATATTTGGATGATCTTGCTAGTTTAGTTTCAAGATTACAATGAATGATTTATGATTTATTATGTGGAAAGTCCTACCGCGGAGTCCTGCATGAAAACGAGACACCAAAAATCGAGAAAATTAGAAACATGGCACCTAGGGTGTGGTTAACAAGAAAAACGTGTTCCGAAGAAGGAAATATTTTGAAACTGCATAATGACAAGTTTTGGTGGCATTATGTGAGGTGTGTGTGTGTGTGTGTGTGTTTCAATGGGAATCTGGATCAGCGGAACCATTGTGAGGTTGTGTGCGTTCCCATGGGAAGCCGGAGCGGCAGAACCATGGTGAGGAATGGCTTGGTTATCCGCGGAGAGGAGCCAATGCAATTATGTGCCAATGGAAACCCGGTGTGAGGTTGTGTGCGTTCCCATGAGAACCCGGAGCGGCAAAACCATGGTGAGGAATGGCTTGGTTATCCGCGAATAGGAGCCAATGCAATTATGTGCCAATGAGAACCCGGTGTGGGTAACCATTGTGAGGACACTCGAGAGGCCAGAACGGTAGAACCGAGGTTGGGTGTGTTAAAAATGATTTTGGAAATGTTGATTTGGAATATGAAAATGATGACACAGTCTACGATGAGTCGCGTAGGAGAAACACAGAAAATCATGGACACAAACGATTGTGAATAATGAATGCGGATGTGTCATTGTTAACTGTTTTGTTAGATATGCATGTACTGTGTGGAAATTGCTAACCTTAATGTTTATTGCTTGTAAGTTATGGGTTAGTGGGTTTGGATTATTCTATTGAGCTCCTGTAGCTCATGGTGTTACCTTTGGTGACCCTGACACATTATATTGGTGGCGACGCCGGTATAATGTGTCAGACCTTGTAAATGAACAGGATGAGCTGTACACCTTGGAGGCTTTTGGAGCCGAAGAGCTGGCTATGATGGAAGAGCAAGCAGTGCTGTAGTTAGGAACCTTAGTTTCCCCCCTTTGTGTAATTATGGGAATTATGATGTAATAATGAGCCAGACTCTATTTAGATTTTCAATAAAATTGTCTATTTCACGTTCCCAAAATTAGGGGCGTTACAACTTGGTATCAGAGCTCTAGTTTCAAAACCTCGGCCATGGGGAAAATGGGTAGAACTATAAGATAATTTGACCAGCTACATAAAACGAGAATTGAGTTTAAGTTTACCGTCCCTAATTGGGTGGAATTCTGACAAAACAATCTTTGGATTGAAGCAAGGTGTGGAAATTGGCAGTACCACTGAGCTGGGAATTCCGGAACAATTGGATGATGGCTTAAATCAAGGATCGAATGTGGAATATAGAAACTCAAAAAAATTTCTCGAGAAACCCTTGTCTTATATATTACTAATTGAGGTTAAAACTCTTCCTTGTAGATGAACCACCTAGTTGATCTATTGGTTGGAGCTCGCCAACTCAAGGACGCCATAGAAGCTATGACAACTCAACTAGTGGAGAATCCTAGCTTTATTGCCACTGTACTCGCAGAAAAACAAGATTTCGAGAGAGTAGAGCGGAATACCCCTATTCCCATGGAAGAAGATTCCTGGTTTCCTGAAATGTTTCCAATCCTGTATGCCTTCCGTGTCTTTGGTGTCCTACCCCCGATGCAAAACTTTGAGGTTGGAGTTAAGGAGGAAGAAGTCGATGGTGATAAGAACGCTAATGAGGTGACCGAGGAGGAAAACCTGTTAGATGAAGGGAAGCTCGAAGAGAACGAGACCCCAAAAGCCGAGGAAGCAAATTAGGCTTACCATTGATAAAGCTAGTAACTACTATAATCCTTTGGGATGTAGGATGTCGAAGATCGGACCACCGTCGTCTGTTTTTCCTAGGTTGTACTTGTGCTATGTTTAATAACAAAAATGCTTATTTCAGTTGCTACTTTTTCTTATATGTTGCTTTTAAAAACTTGATCCCTATTCATGTACATACTTATCTTTGTGCCTACCTATGCCTCACACCGTTAAGTCTAGAATATAATTCTCCTTGTTATTATAAATGTCGAGCGTGAGACAAGTAGGATGCCCACCCTTCACCCCATGAGTCTTGGCTGACTATCAGTCATTACTAACAAGCTGTAAGAACATGTAGTAGGAGTATGTAGGATCGTTTCAACTTGTATTAGGAAAAATCTTATCTTAGGTCCCTACTTGCCATTGTAGTAGAATTCCATGCTTATGATTGTATCTCTCTTTTATCTATAAAAAGCTTGCTTATTTTAAAAAGTACCATTGCATACTACGTGATAAATTGTTTTTGAGCTTTAGAAAGGAAAGATACACCATTTGCAAAAGGAAAATTGTTTAGGTAGACTAAAACTCCCCCTTTCGATTTCTTCTCGTAGATGGTGAACCGATGTAGTGGATTAGGATACGAGAACGGAGAATCTTCTAATGCGAACCTCGACCTAGCCCAGCTCATGCAAGCGTTCATCACCGCCCTGAACGCTAGCTGCCAAAACCAAAACCCCGACGATGGACCTATGACCCGAACCCAAGCGATGAACGAGTCCTGCAAACGCCGACCCCTGACCTTTCACGGACACACCAACCCCGTCGTAGCCGAGACATGGCTGAATGAAGTCAAGATGATCCTTAAAACCTTAGGGATTACCCGCGATGGAGACCGTGTGGCACTAGCCACTTATCAGCTGAAAGGCGAAGCCCGCTATTGTTTGAAACCCTGTTTCTCGATAAGTACTTTCCAACACCCCTCCGCTTAGCCAAGGAACAAGAGTTCCTGAACCTGAAACAAGGAACGATGACCGTCACCCAGTACACAGCCAAGTTCGAGGACCTGTCACGTTACGCCCTAGACTCCATCCCGAACGAGGACAAGAAGGCTAGGAGATTCGAGTGGGGACTAACGATTGCTCGAAAGGCTGTGGTGGCTCAAGCTTGTACTACCTATGCCGAAGTCGTGAAGTGTGCACTCGGGCTAGTAAGCCCTAGTAGGATAAATAGCTTAGTTACTCCCTGGGTGGGATAAGAAATTTGAATTAACCTGTCGATCCAGCTTGATTGATGTCAAAACCCGATGGAGGAAGGCGACAAGCGGCACCGGTGGACCGATCCAAACCCAACTCCCCAACAGCAACCGTGGACCCTACCCCACCAAAACCCCTAACCCGTCTCTAGGCAACCTGCCCTGGAAGACTGCTACCGCCGGACACGGTGAAACGCAGAGAGGCAATCGGGACCTGGCGACAGTTAGATGCTACAACTGTCAGGTTATTGGCCCCGTCAGGCGCAACTGCCCGCAGCCTCAAAGGAGGAAGGATGGAAACCTTGTGTAAAGACTCGCAATTTCTTTAATTATTGAAATTATTTATTAAATGTCTAATGGAAAAATTATGGTTTATTGGATGATTAGTTGAATTGAGGACCAAAGTGAAAGAATAGAGAGTTGAGGGAGTGTAGGTGTAATAAAAAGATATATGGGTATATAAGGGGTGTGTGTGTGGTAGAGGATGATATTTCGTCCCCAAACTCTCTCTCTCATCCGTTCCTCTCTCTCTCTCCACCGGCCATCTCTCTCTCTCCTCTCCTCTCACTCAAAACTCCACTCCATCTCCCAAAATCTTCAAGAAACAATCTCCCTCCAGCCTTGCAATCACGTTCTCGTGCTTGGAATTCCTTGGGTCGAGCTTAAATCGAAGTTTCGGAGTTCGAGAGGTTAAGGCTCGTTCAAAAACGCTTGAATCTCGACCATTGTTGTGAGGTAGCGACCTCTTTACCTCTTTTACATGTTTATATGTTGATTTGGTGTAGAATCGTGCCTTTGATTGTTGGGTTTTGGTTGTTGTTCATGCCTCGAAATTCTGCAGAATTCGCTGCTCGAAGCCTTACTGTGTCAATACGGATTAAGCGCCGTATCGATACTATAAACTTATCTTTCTGGTCAGAGAGTATTGTATCGATACGGATTTCGTGTGTATCGATACCAGGAGCTTAACTCCAGTTTTGCACTTTTTGCTTCTCCATCGATTGTTTTGGCCTCTGATCACTTTTAAACCCTCTTAGACACCTCCTAAACTATCTTAAACTTGTCTAACTGGCTTACTATGATGGCTCGATGTATTCCTTGGTCCATTGAACTTCCGTTTAGGATAAGATTTGACTTAGTTAAACATTGTTACTGTACTTTCTATAGATTGTTGGTATTGTGTGATCGTTCTTGGTGCATTTATGATGACGTTGGCAATGTAGGATGTTCTATCTGTGAATGGGTTTATGGGGGAGTCTTAGGTTGCATGTGGTATGAGAAAATAGTCTATTGGGTTGGAAGTTGGGTTAGGAAGTCCCGTAACGTAAGTGGTGGTAATACGGAGGCTTAGATGGTTCGTAATGCAAGTGGTGGTAATACGGCAACCCAAGTTGTTAAGGATCACCATGACGCATGGGGTGGTAACATGGTAATCCTTATGGTGTTATATGGTAACGCAAGTGGTGGAAATACCGATGGTGGAGTTTTAGGTTAGCGAGTCGAGTTGGGATTATTTGAGGGGATTGGTGTCACATAGTCAAAGCAGTCAATTTCGATAAATGTTCATTTACACATTGATTGACCATCGTTTACCGAGTTGTGTTTCCTTATCCTCTCTTGTTTGCACCTGTCATTGCATTTACATATAAGGTTGGCAAAGATTTTCCTTCTGGGCTAGTGTAGCTCAACAAAATCCTTCTTTTCAGGTTCGAATGTTGGATTGTAGCCTGCATGCGACGGTGTGCTTGTACATGAAGACCTTTTGGAAGCTAAATTTTATATAGTTACTTATTCATCTTTGTAATAGATTCTCTTTGGGTCAAAGATGGTTTTGTAACTAATTAATTCTTGAATTTTCTTTTAGCTAAAGTTTGTAATATTCTGAACAGGTTATATATATTGACTAGAGTTAATTTGGGCCATGGTGCCATGGTTGTATTTTGTTAATCAAGGGGACTTGTTTGTAAATTTAAACAGGTGGGAAACTCTTTGGGGTAATACGTATAATACAGGGGGTTCTTTTATTTAAAACGTATTATTAATTTCAGTTGAAAATCGAGGGCGTGACACCTTGGGAATCAAAAAGCTCAACAACTTGTACAGGCCGATTTTGTGAAGCAAAACCCTAGAGGCCCATCGCAGCAGCAGAATGGGTAGAATAAGGGAAAGCAGGCCCTGGGAACCCAGCAAGGCATTGGGGGGCGTATCTTTATGCTACGGACTGAGGAACAAGAGCAGGATCCCTCTGTGATCCAAGGTACGCTACTATTATAGTATCTGCGTACAAGCCTTGTTTGACTTTGGAGCATCACATTCATTCATATCTACTACCTGTGTAACTACTCTAGCACTAAAAACAGAACCCTTAAGCACAAATATGAAAGTAACATCACCTTTTAGGGGGAGAATAGCTGTTAGTTCAGTGTATAGAGGGTGCAAATTAGGAGTAGCCAACCTGCGCCTAAGCTGCGATCTTAGAGTGATCGGCATGGCGGATTTTGACGTAATCTTGGGGATGGACTAGCACATCGAGTGGTCATAGACTACCATCAAAAGATAGTGACCGCATATACCCCCGACTCTAGCACTAAAAACAGAACCCCTAAGCACAAATATGAAAGTAACATCACCGTTTAAGGGGAGAATAGCTGTTAGTCCAGTGTATAGAGGGTGCAAATTAGGAGTAGCCAACCTGCGCCTAAGCTGCGATCTTAGAGTGATCGACATGGCGGATTTTGACGTAATCTTGGGGATGGACTAGCACATCGAGCGGTCATAGACTGCCATCAAAAGATAGTGACCGCATATACCCTCGAAAGGAATCGTTTCCAATTTAAGGGGGATAGACAAACGGCGAGTTCGATGACGAAAAGATCGAGGTGGCAAAATCAACTGTTTGGATGGCTAGCTAGTCCCCAAAAGGAAGAAGCCAAAAAAATGGAAGGGGGATTACCGCACATCGTTTGTGAGTACGCCAATGTTTTTTCCTGAAGAACTTCCTGGCTTACCACCCCAAAGAGAGATAGACTTCTCTATAGAACTTCAACCGGGGACGGCACCAATCTCTATGGCGCCGTACCAAATGGCCCCTGCTGAGTTAAGGGAGCTCAAGACCAATTGCAAGAGCTGTTGAACAAAGGGTTTATCAAGCCGGGTACGTCACCTTGAGGAGCACGAATGACATCTTAATATACTCCGCCGGTAAGAAGGAGAACGAAGGACACCTTCGAATGGTACTACAAGTACTCCAAGATAGCCAACTTTATGCCAAGGCAAGTAAATGCGAGTACTGGCTAGAAGTGGCTAAGTTCTTGGGGCACATAGTATCCAAGGGCAGGAATCGCGGTGGACGAAGGTAAGGTCGAAGCAGTACTGAATTGGAAGCAGCCGCCAGAAGTCGATGCTGCCAAAGACTCATTTTCCCGTGACTATAAAGGTTCCTTCAGTGCCTTTGTTAATAATATCCGAGTTTATAGCATATCGTAGGTTTGCTTGTTGATGTTCGATTTTTCCCCGAACTGAGGATGGAGTACTTATGCCTTACGATTATAGGGCTATTCTGCTCGAGTGAATTCATTGTTTCCTAGTCTTAGAAATGGGTTTAATATCGTTAGGTCGGGAGGCATGTTGATTCGACAGGGACATACTAAGGAAACGTTTGTGGAATACGAGTCCGCATGATGATTTGGTAGAGGTTTCGCATTTGGCGTTGGTATTTACGATGGGGAAACTTTAACAAAGGTCGACAACGAGGCAAGCTGCTCTTGTTGAGCAAGTGGTGAAGCTTATTTCGAATAACAAAGCATGTAAAGTAATTGATGGTGATCTGCTTCTATTTTTAGGGGATAGACGAAGATTCAAGACCAAGTATAGCGACAAGGTCTAATCTGTAGTTACGCGCTAATTTCGGGGACGAAATTATTTTAAGGGGAATTGATTGTAACGACCCTGATTTTCGGTAAATAAAAATTTCGTTAAAAATTTGAATTTTATTTGAAATACTTATTTTTACTTCTAAAATTCTTTTTAATTTCTAGTAATCCGACGTAATTAGATCATAGTCCTTTAAAATTTTATTTCTTGGCTAGAAATCCTACTTGGCAAGTGGAGTTAATTTCAAACCGATTAGTTGGAGGAAACCAAACTACCAATTCACCTAGTTACAATTCCCTAACCCTAGATGAACCTTTACCCATTGGACAATAAAAGTTAAGGAAACTTTTATCCGTTGGACAATAGGAAACCTAGATTTTCTATCAAAGATATCTTTTACTAGATTTTATAAACTACTCATATATAGTTATATATAGACTTATATTCACATGCCTAAAGGACATTTGGGTATTTTAAATATTATTCAAGTATATATATAAATATATATATATATATATATATGTATCCTGAAACCTTTTATCCTTTGGTCAATAACTACGAGGGAAAATATTATCTATTGGGTAATAGAGTCAATCTTCCAACTAGTACTAAGATTTATTTAAATAATCACTTCCTAGATTTTCCCATGTGTTCATATGCATTAAAAATATGGGTATATCTAATTTCCTAGATTTCTAAGTACACTAATAAATATATAAGTACTAGTACTTCTTGAATTATTTTAATAGGAAAAATCTTGGCAATATATTTTATTTGATATTTGAAAATCTTGATAAATTATATGGTACCTAATAGTACCTACTATATATTTGAATACTTGAACATGTGTATATATAACCATATAATATAAATACCCTAGGATTCTTTGAGTACATAATCTAGTAGTTTAATGGAAACATGTGCCAATTTGGATTAGTTTAATAGGGAATTTTGACTAGGAAATCTACCTAGATTACATAGTACTTATATGTATATATACATATATATATATATACATACTTGGACAAATAAAAATATTGCAAAGTACAATGTGCTTAATAGATTTGTTTACTAGAAAATATTGGCTTTGAAAATCCCATTAGATCACATAGTACCTTAGGTACATTTTTTTATATATTTTTATTAGTTATACATAGAAGTGTGTGTATATATATATATGTACTAATGCTAGGAGAGAGAAGGAGAGAGAGAGAGAAAAGAGAGACGGAGATTCGGTTGTACCTTGCCTTAATCTTTCCAATGTACCTTGACTTGATTGCAATCTAGGGTTAGACACTTCTCCAAGCAAAAATCTATCTTCCATTGTCCTTATGTGTACATTGCCAATATAAAACCTTGTACCATCCTCCTTTCTTCCACCAAAATCTTTTCAAATCAATCCAAAGTACTAAATCTAGCCATGCAAGCCTAGAACTAGACCTTGATCTTTCAAAGAAAGCATAACAGGATGAATAAAAAATGAGATATGGAGAGAGAGAGAGAGAGAGAGAGAGAGAGATTTCGGGTGAGAGGGTGAGGGAGGGTGCCTTGGCCTATAAATAGCAAGCCATTCCAAGCCTAAACTCACACCTTCGTTATTTGCTCTCACTTCTCTCTAGAAATTCTAAGCCTTCTTAGTTCAAAAGTTCAAGTTTTTTTGAGGTTTCTTGAAGTTCTTGAGAGATACCACCAAACCACCTCCAAAAACCACCCCTAGATCTTTAAAGTAGTCTAGTGTAGTTAACAAAGTTGTTTCTAGGAAGAGAAAATCCATCTCTCTTCCTTTCGAAGCACTTCGGAGCCGTTATGCCGCCGATTCACAAAACCGACGAACTATTCTCAAAACCGACCAACCGCCAAGAAGTAAGGCAGAGTCCCTAGTCTACTAACTCAACATATAGTATATAGAACTGTATCTTGAAAAGTAGAATGTCCCTAGCTCAAAGCATAAATATCCTTAATCGTTTCTCTAAGTAAATGAGGTTATCTATCGTTTATAGTTGTTGGAATGCATGATTGTCAACAACGGATTATCACTAATGGAAGTATGAGCATGATAAACAATATAGTGTTGGATGATCTTGCTAGTTTAGTTTCAAGATTATAATGAATGATTTATGATTCATTATGTGGAAAGTCTTACCGCGAAGTTTTGCATGAAAACGAGACACCAAAAATCAAGAAAATTAGAAACATGGCACCTAGGGTGTGGTTAACAATAAAAACGTGTTCCGAAGAAGGAAATATTTTGAAACTACATAATGACCAGTTTTGGTGGCATTATGTGAGATGTGTGTGTGTGTTCCAATGGGAATCCGGATCAGCGGAACCATTGTGAGGTTGTGTGCGTTCCCATGGGAATCCGAAGTGGCGGAACCATGGTGAGGAATGGCTTGGTTATCTACAGAGAGGAGCCAATGCAATTGTGTGCCAATGAGAACCCAGTGCGGTGAAACCATTGTGAGGATACTCGGGAGACCGAAACGGCGAAACCGAGGTTGGGTGTGTTAAAAATAATTTTGGAAATGTTGATTTGGAATATGAAAATGATGACACAGTCTACGATGAGTCGCGTAGGAGAAACACAGAAAATCATGGACACAAACGACAGTGAATATTGAATGCGGATGTGTCATTGTTAACTGTTTTGTTAGATATGCATGTACTGTGTGGAAATTGTTAACCTTATTGTCTATTGCTTGTAAGTTATGGGTTAGTGGGTTTGGATTATTCTACTGAGCTCCTGTAGTTCATGGTGTTACCTTTGGTGACCATGACATATTATATTGGTGGCGACGCCGGTATAATGTTTCAGACCTTGTAGATGAACCGGGTGAGCTGTGCACCTTGGAGACTTTTAAAGCCGAAGAGCTGGCTAGGATGGAAGAGCAAGCGGTGCTGTAGTTAGGAACCTTAGTTTCCCTCCTTTGTGTAATTATGGGAATTATGATGTAATAATGAGCCAGACTCTATTTAGATTTTCAATAAAATTGTCTATTTAACGTTCCCAAAATTAGGGGCGTTACACAACCGATGTTCTTCCTCACAACAGACTAAACAACAAATAGAGAGTTGAAGTTCTACAATTAGCATGCATAAACTGAAAATAAAACAAACCAAAAGCCCCTGGGCCTCACCACCTTGATCCCTTAGTGGCATGATTGCTTCAGACTGAGAGTGATTGACTGATTTGCTTCTCGAAACCCTAGGGTTAGTGTAGGGAGGTATTCCCGAAACAGATACATTTGGTAGCCGAACACGTGATGTCCGGGGGGACGTGGTAAGTAGATAGGGCTTATTGACGGGCAGTACAGTGAACGGCGATGTGGGCCAATAACATGAGAAGTCATTGATCCAAGAAGCCTGTTCGGCTGATAAGGACAAACGACATGTGAGGTCATTTGTCCAAATGTAATGATGTGGGCCAATAACATGAGAAGTCATTGGTCCATATAGTTTGTTCGGCAGTTTTAGATAGAAGGACACGAGAAGTCAGTTACAATGCATAAATGTGTGGACCAGTGACATGAGGGGTCACTAGTCCAGATAGAACGATCGGCAAAGAGGTTGCCAAACAGGGGAAGAAGTTGCCCTAAAACGTAAGGCGGCAAGAATGCTCTTGAAGAGTCCAGAAACAGTGATAAGATCCCGAGTATATAGGATCAAAGCAAGACACCCAACGTGAATGGGATATTCGGGTGTCTAAAGGAAAGAGTCCCAAAAGGACTGAGCTATCATACGGATAAGGGAACGAGAATCCAAGGGATACTAGGTTTCTATACGAGATAGGAATCCTGGGGCAACAGGGATGCTTGGGCACCAAGCATCCGTGAATCTATAAATACGAGGTAAACCTAGAGGTAAAAGGTACGCAATATCTAGCATTCGTATTACATTCCTACT
Organism: Rhododendron simsii; assembly: GCA_014282245.1. Lineage (NCBI taxonomy): Eukaryota > Viridiplantae > Streptophyta > Magnoliopsida > Ericales > Ericaceae > Rhododendron > Rhododendron simsii. Next base: position 28,626,597 of record CM024954.1, read on the forward strand.
AACAATTAGGGTTTGTAAACCAGTACGTGATACTAACTTTGGCATCGGAGGGCCTTTGCTACGAGAAGCAAAGGTGCGCTCACCCCTTGTCTGTTTTGCAGATTAGGGTTCCGGCGACGAATTAGGGTACCGGTGTAGAGGCACGTGAAGCCGTTGCAGTTTGGTGTCATCTAGAGCACCAATTGTTTTCATCCCCCAACAATTGGCGCCGTCTGTGGGAAACGAACCGATTCTCTGAAAAACAATCACGATGGAAGAAGATCCAGCCACGCCGTTTAATCCAAAGGACCAGTTAAGTGGTGGAGGAGATAAATCTCCACCAGGTGCTCCGAAAAAGCCCACTGAAAGGCAGGGCAAGACACCCACGGGATCCATGAGAAGGAGCAAGTCTCACCGAAGAGAGGCGTCGGTGGAACAGTCAAGAAGTATACATAACAGTGAAGATGTCCTTGACCGAAAGAGGAAGGAAATCGAGGAGTACGCTCGTCTGATTAGAAAACGAGAGTACGAGATACAAGAATTGCAGCGGGTACATGAGCACCCAAAAGATTCTCGACTCTCAAGGAGGAATTCTGAGAGAGATAGACAGACTTTGGTAGTCCATAGGCAGGCTCGTTCACGAGAAAGAAAGAGCAGAAGTCTTACTGTAGGACGATACAAGGCTTCTCCACGAAAAAGGAGAAACAGAAGTAAAAGCCGAACATCGGAAAGACAAAGGGCTTCTTCACGGAAAAGGAGGAGTAGGGACCAAAGTTCCACCCCAGAGGAAGAGGAAACAAGGAAGCATCATTGGGACAGGTACGAGAGACCTGATGCTGACTGGGCCAAAGCTACGGCTCATAAAACAAAAGAGTTTGAGGATGGGACAGTAACTGCCCGGGAAGCAGCGAGAAAGGCCCTAAGCAACATAGCAGCTTCCCCCTTCTCAAGAAGGCTACAAGAGGCCAGGATGCCGAGCAGAGTGAAGCACGGTACGTTCATACTTTACGAGACAAAAACGGACCCCGTGGCTCACATACAGCATTACCAACAGGCTATGTTCATGCATGAGGGGGATGAAGCCATTTTATGCAAAATGTTCCCTTCAAGTCTTGGCAAGGTGGCCTTGTCCTGGTTTCATAAATTGGCACCACGATCCATACGAGGATGGAGGCAGTTGGCGGAGGAATTCACTGCTCGGTTCTTGACAAGCAGAAAGGCCCCAAAAACGTTTGAGAGTCTGTCCACCATGAAACAGGCGGAGAACGAGCCAATCAGAGATTACGCCAAGAAGTACTGGGAAACTTTCAACGAGATTGAAAACTGCAGTGAGGAATATGCCATAGCAACCTTCAAAACTGGTTTGCCTGTTCGGGGAGAACTGCGTCGCTCACTGAATAAACATCCGGTGGCCACGTTGGCTAAACTGATGGAACGGATAGAACAGCACGCCAGAATGGAGGATGACATACTCCGCGAGGATGGCAGGATCGTCGCCGAGCAGACAAAGGCACCTGCCAAAAAAGTGGATAAGCCAGAGCCCAAGACTTACAGAGAGAGGAAGAAGTACGGGCAGGCTAAGAAAGAGCCGTATAAGGATAAGCAAACACCTAACCCCAAATCTTTCTTCTCTATCACAACAGTTTGGAAGGAACCAATCTATAGGATTCTTTATCGAATAAAGAATCCGCCATACTTTAAGTGGCCCCCAAGTTTAGGCGGAGATAAAGATGCAAAACGTGCTACGAATCAGCACTGCAGCTACCATAAACTTTGGGGCCATATGACTAAGGATCGTGAGATGTATAAGAGACACCTTGACGATTTGGTCTCTCGGGGCTATCTCAAGGAATTTATCCAGGAGGACCCAAAGGAGAAAGGGAAAGCCATGGAACTGGATTACAAGCAGAATCCTAAAGAAGTAATCCATATGATACATGGGTTGGCCGTTATACGAGAAATGAGGTTAGGCTATTGCAAAGGTAGATTAAGCACGATCAGCATGTGATGCGATTGGGAAATAAGAGAGGGCGAGAGAGTGGTGTATGCAATGAAAGCATAGCATTCACAGATGATGATTTGGGAGAACTCCAGGTACCCCACAACGATGCTTTGGTCATAACCCTACGAGTTGGGGAGTACGACATTGAGAGGATTCTGGTGGATTCGGGGAGTTGTACAGAGGTGATGTATTACGACGCATTCAAGAAGCTGGGGCTGGCCCAAACGGATTTGGAGCAATCCACAACACCCCTGATTAGGTTTGGTGCAGGAGCAGTCTGGCCCCTCGGAAAGGTAACACTGCCTGTTCGGGCTGGATCCTTGAGGACAGATTTTCTAGTCGTAGATGTTCCTTCTTCCTATAACGCAATTATAGGAAGGACCTGGTTGCACAAAATGAGGGCAGTCTCCTCAACTTACCACCAGATGGTGAAATTTCCAGGATCCAATGGGATCGAAGTAATTAGGGGCAATCAGAAAATGGCCCAACAGTGTCTGATTTCCATCGTCAAGAGAGCTCCAAAGGCCCACCACATTCATACACTAGAAGTGCCAGATCAACCAACTATTGAGGATGTTGGGAGAAGTTCGGCAGAAAAAGTGGTCGAAGGCCTAGAGAAAATTCAGATTAACGAGACTGATCCTGAAAGATATTTTCTAATTGGGGAATCATTGCCAGCAGACGAAAGGGCTGAATTAATAAGATTCCTAAAGGAACATGTCGACGTATTCGCATGGGTCCCAGAGGAGATGCCCGAGGTAGATGCAAACGTAATTTGTCACCATCTAAATGTTGATCCCCATCATAAGCCCGTCATCTAGAAAAAATGAAGGGCAGCCGTGCAGCATGTGGATGCTGTAATTGAAGAGGTCGATCGCTTACTGGAGGCCAAAGCAATACGTGAGGTTTACTATCCTGAATGGCTATCCAACACAGTAGTGGTAAAGAAGAAGAACAGAAAGTGGCGTGTTTGTGTAGACTTCACAGACCTAAACAAGGCGTGTCCAAAGGATAGTTTCCCTCTCCCAAGGATAGACCAGTTGGTTGACGCAACTGTTGGATACGAGCGAATGAGTTTCCTCGACGCATATCGAGGATATCATCAGATTGCTATGTTTGGACCTGATCAAGAGAAGACTTCTTTTATTATACCACGAGGGTTGTATTGCTATAGCGTCATGCCATTTGGGCTTAGGAATGCTGGGGCAACGTACCAGTCACTCGCAACCATCATGTTCAAGAAACTGCTTGGTAAGTCTATGGAGGTTTACATAGACGATATGGTGGTAAAAAGTCAAACTAAACAGGGACACATAGCGGATTTGGAGGAGGCTTTCGAAATCCTGAGAAAATATAAATTAAAGCTCAACACCTCGAAATGTGCATTCGGAGTTGGTTCTGGGAAGTTTCTAGGCCACTTAGTAACCATGAGGGGGATTGAGGCCAACCCCGATCAAATTGCAGCCCTGCAGAGGCTACAAAGTCCCAAAACTACGAAGGAAGTCCAACAGTTGACTGGAATGGCTGCAGCACTGAACAGATTCATCAACAGGTCAAGTGACAAGTGCAGACCCTTTTTTCAGTTATTGAAAAAAAGGGAGGGATTCGAATGGGGAGCAGAGTGTGAACAGGCCTTCCAGGACCTGAAGAAGTACCTAGCTGAGCCTCCTCTTTTGTCAACTCCACAGCCAGGTGAGTCTTTAGTTTTGTACTTAGTTGTTTCTGAACATGCTGTTAGTGCAGTTCTGTTGAGAGATTTGGGAATCGAGCAAATCCCCATCTATTATGTTAGCAAGACATTACTGGATGCAGAGACGAGATATCTGCCCTTAGAGAAACTTGTCCTGGCACTTAGGACGGCCACGAGGAAATTGCCACACTACTTCCAAAGCCACAAGGTTGTGGTTTATACTGAATTCCCACTGAAATCACTGCTACGAAAAGCAGACTTTTCAGGAAGGATCTCAAAGTGGTCTGTTGAGTTAAGCCAATACGATATCGATTATCAGCCACGTACGGCAATTAAAGGCCAAGTGTTTGCTGATTTTGTGGTGGAGTTTCCCCAACGATAGCTCCCCAACCTCCTACGAGAGAGGAACAGGCGAATAAGACTATACCCATGAAGAACCAACTGTCAGCCGAACAGGATCCCATGGAATGGAAGTTATTCGTTGACGGATCAGCATGTAATACTGGTTCAGGAATTGGGATGGTCCTATTTCCTCCCGAAAGGGTGATGATCGAACTGTCTGTTCGGCTTGGATTCAGTGCATCAAATATTGTGGCGGAGTACGAGGCACTCTTAGCTGGATTAAGAAGTGCGAAAACTCTGAGAGCAAAACGAGTCAGAGTGCACTGTGATTCACAACTCGTAGTTCATCAACTGTCCGGGGAATATCAAGCCTGGAATGAGAAGATGGCAGCATATGTGGAAGCGGCCAAAAATTTGCTTGATACCTTTGAAAGGGTTCACATTCAACAAATAAGTTCGGGACAGAATGCTCATGCCGATTCATTAGCGTGGTTAGCAGCAGTTGTTCCAACTAAACTCAGATGGAGGGTAGCAGTCGAATATCTGACAGAGCCGAGCATTGGAAGGAGTGTTGAAATGGTCTTGGATGTGAACCAAGTACCAAGTTGGATAGACCCAATTGTGGAGTTTTTATGAGATGAAATTCTCCCCCTTGACAAAAAGGAAGCTCACAAGATCAAAACCAAATCTGCCAGGTTTTGGCTGTCCCCGGAAGGTAAATTATATAGAAAGTCCTTTATAGGACCATATTTGCTGTGCGTACATCCCGAGATGGTGCAAAAATTTCTTCACGAAATCCATGAAGGAACGTGTGGGAGTCATGCTGGAGGCAGATCCATCGCCCACCGAGCAATTACCCAAGGCTACTGGTGGCCACACATGCAGGAAGATGCTAAGGTGTATGTAAAAATTTGTGAGAAGTGTCAGAAGTTCTCACCAATGATTCGAACACCGGCCGAGGATCTGGTGCCTTTGACAAGTCCTTGGCCATTTGCCCAGTGGGGAATGGACATCGTGGATCCCCTCCACAAAGCAACTGGGAATCGAAAATTTCTGCAAGTTGCAACGGACTATTTTACTAAGTGGATTGAGGTAGAACCACTGGCCAAAATCACTGAACCCATGGTAGAAAGATTCGTGTGGAAGAGTATCATCACTCGCTTTGGAGTTCCATATTCATTGATTACTGATAATGGGTCCCAGTTCCAGAAAAAGTTCAAGGCTTTTTGTGCCCAGTATGGGATACGCAATTATTACTCGACTCCAGCCTACGCTCAGAGTAATGGGCAGGCAGAAACATCCAACAAGACCATTCTTGACAGGATCAAGAAGAGGCTAGACAAAGTAAAAGGGAAGTGGCCTGATGAATTACCACTAGTGTTGTTAGCTCATCGAACAACACCTAAGAGGTCTACGGGAGAGACCCCCTATTCGTTGGCATATGGAACGGAAACTGTAATTCCTTTGGAGGTTGGTTTGCCAACTAATAGGACTGCCTTGGTCGAAAGTGGGGGCAATGACAGGGCCCTCGAAATCGAGCTTGATCTCGCTGAGGAAAGGAGAGAAAGGGCCTTGGTACATCTGGCTTCTTACCAGGAACAGCTGATGAAAGGCTATAACAAGCACGTTCACCCTCGAGAATTTGGTGTTGGGGACCTTGTACTACAAAAGGTGCTGGGCAACACCAAAGTAGCAAACGAAGGCAAGCTGGGGGCCAACTGGGAAGGCCCGTATCGAGTAACCGAGATTGTGGGCACAGGGGCCTATAGATTGGCTGATCTGGACGGTAACCCAATTCCAAGACCTTGGAATATCCATAATCTGCTTAAATTCTTCGTTTAAGAGCATTGAATTTGGTTTTAGATTGCACTACATGATTGTGTGGGAATTACAAATTGTAACGACCCTGATTTTCGATCAGTAAAAATTTCGTTAAATATTTGAATTTTATTTTTAATACTCTTGTAATTTGTCAAAATTATGTTTTTGCCCTTCAAATTTGATTTCTTTGCACTTTGGCCTACTTAGCAAGCCTAGTTAGCTTCTAACCATCCGGTTGGAGGAACTAAATTACGAAGCTATCTAGTTACCTCAATTGGACCGTTTTGCCCCTCATTGAACCTTTTGAACCTTTTTAACCCTAGACAAAGAATTGAATATCCTTTTTCTTTTAAATATTTTTTTTTATTATTCTTTGTCCAATGGACAAAGATAGTTAGGGAAACTATTATCCATTGGATAATAGAAACCCCATTTTTTATTATAAAAGTATACTTGGTTAAAGTACTAGTATTAGTAAAAAATGGACTTTTTAACTACTTTAAAGTACTTTTTGGATTATTTTAGTATATAAATGACCTAATAACTATTATCCATTGGATAATAGAAGTTAGGGGAATTTTTACCCAATGGATAAAAAGAAGTTAGTCTTTCAAAGTACCATGAGGTTTATTAGTTAATCTTTTTCTTAAAACCCATGTGCCAAAGTACTTGTTATTTTAATATAAAAGTTACCTAATAACTATTGTCCATTGGACAATAGAAGTTAGGGGATTTATTACCCATTGGGTAATAAAGTTATTCTTTCACGAAGTACAAGGGTTTTATTAAATTAGTCTTTTTCAAAATCCATGGGATTCTTCCTTCCTAGCTAAGAAATTTCTCCATTGTCCTCCTTTGTACCATTATCTATTGTTTAAACACAATATCTTGTACCAATATTCTCCTTGCCCACCAAGTCTTGCAAGAATCAAATCCTAGCCATGCAAGCCTAAGGTTAGGCCTTGATCTTTCTAGTTGGCATGACAAGTGTCAAAATGAGAGTTAGAGAGAGAGAGAGAGGGGGGGGGGGGGGCGGGGCCTTCAGAAGAGGAGAGAGAGCCAAGCTTTGCCTATAAATAGAAGGCCATTCCAAGCATTTCAACTCACCCCTTCAAGCATTTGATCTTCCTTCTCTCTAGAAACCATTTCTGATTTTCCAGGCAGCCTACTGCCCCTTCAAAAATCCTCAGTTTTCTCCTTCTTAAGTTAGTTTTTAGAACCAATTTCCTTCGGGAAAGTTGTAGAGCACTTCGAGAGCTTCAAGTTAGGCCCAAGAACCATCTCAATCGGTGAAGAAATGACAAAGATATTGTCATTCAAAGTTCAGTAAAAATCTCAGATTTTTATTTCCAGACAGCTCACTGTCACTTTCTTTATCACCATTTTTCTCCTACTTAGATTGGTTTCTAGGATCAACTTTCTTCACGAAAGTTGTAGGGAATTTCTTGAGCTTCGATTTGGACCCAAGAAAAAGCACATTCGGCCAAAGATTGACCGAGTTACTGTCATCCAAAGTTCGGGCCAGATTCGCGAGTTTCATCACCCGTGAATTTTCAAATAGCTTATTCGGCCCCGACTAGTTTCAGATCAAGGTAGGATACTTTTACCCTATCCCTACGTATATGTAAGATCTCGTTATCTTCCATTTCAAAGTAAGTTATTTTTATTTACTTTCCATATCAAGTATTCGTATTTTGATCTTTACGTTGATTATGACCCTGAATACATGCATTGCTTGTATTACTTGTGACACGATAAAGCATAAGTGATTTATCACTCCAAGGGCGTCCGAACATGTGGCGTTATGCTTTAAGCATTAATGTGAGCGTGATTAGCAATATAGAGTTGAATGATCTTGTTTGTTTACAAGGAATGATTTATGTTTACCTTTGTCCTGCCTCGGAGTCTTGCGTGTAAATGAGACACGAGAACCGAGAAAGTAGAAACATGGCACCTAGGGGTGTGGTTAATGAAAGAAAATGTTTTCCGAGGAAGAAATGTGTTTTCCGAAAAAAAAAGATATTTTAGAAACTACATAATGACCATTTCGAGGGCATTATGTGTGTGTGTGCTCCAATGGGAATCCGGAATAGCGGAACCATTGTGAGGTTGTGTGTGTGCGTTCCCATGGGATCCTGAACCGGCGAAACCATGGTGAGGTATTAGCTTGGTTATCCGCGGAGAGGAGCCAATGCAATTGTGTGCCAATGGGAACCCGGCGCGGCGGAACCATTGTGAGGATACTCGAGAACCCGGCGCGGCGGAACCGAGGTTGGGTGTGTAAGGCTTGGTTATCCGCGGTACGGAGCCAATGCAAACGATTTTGAAAGGCTTGGTTATCCGCGGTTCAGAGCCAATGCCAAAGATTTTGAAAGGTTGATTTGTAAATGGAAAATGATGACACGGTCTACGACGAGTCGCGTAGGAGAAACCAAGAAATCTTGGACACCAACGTAGTTAAATATCGACTATGGATGTGTTTATTGTTTGTTATTTGCGATCTATTGTTCGTAAGTTATGGGTTAGTGGGTAGGGTTACTCTATTGAGCTTTCGTAGCTCACGGTGTTACCTTATGGTGACCCTGGCATATTATATGGGTGGCGACGCCGGTATAATATGTCAGATCTCATAGACGAACAGGGCGAGATCTTCACCTTGGAGGCTTCTGGAGCTGAAGGGCTGGCTAGGATGGAACAAAGGAGAACTGAGACTCAAGCTGGCTAGGATGGAAGGAGCAAGCGGAGCAGTAGTTAGGAGCCTTAGTTCTCCTTTGTTGATTATATGTACCCTTTTGAAGTATTTATAATGTAATAAACTCTCTTTATTATGTAATAAATGCCTCATTAACGTACCCAAAATTCGGGGCGTTACACAAATAAAATTCCCTTGTTCTAGTTTTAATTTTAGTTGCAGGGGGTACGAATAACGCCCCCTTGAGTCTCAGCTTGTGAATAAAGTCTGTTCTTTTACAGTATATTGAGTTTTTTGGAATTTTTGTTTTAGAAATATGAAATGTGAAATTTGGTATTATTTTCCTTTTTTCATATTGGGGAGCAAGGGATTGGCACGAATGCCACGTACGAATCCTTACCAAAGGTACGAGATACTCAAAGCACGAGAAGCTTAAATCTGTTTATCAATCAAAGTACAAAATACTTACGAGCAAATATGAGATATTTAGCTTTTGTCTAGACATGAACAGCTTGCAATAGAGTACGAGATACTCAAAAGAATGAAACTCTTACAAAATACTAAGTACGAATATACTCAGTAGAGTCCAAGACCGAAATACTTGGACAATAGACATAATGAGATATGTATGATTGAATCTAAGTACGAGAGGCTTAGATCTGTTTTGTGAAAGCACGAAACTAAGTATGAGGAAACTTGGGATGCATACGAATATATGCAGTTTGTTCGGATAACACTCATTTGAAAAGCAAACAGTAAATACTTGGGTTCTACACATATGATTTCTTCTGACTGGAAGTTTACTAAGTATACGAGACTTATGAGTATAGGTAAATTTAAGAAAGCATACGAAATGTACCGACAGTAAGTACGGGACACTTATAAATATGAAACATTTGGCTTAACAGCTAATATAACGAGCATATGTTAGCTACAATACTTAGAAGCACGAGAAGCTTAAACCAATGTACGAAATACTAAATTATGCACATGCATCAGAAAGGGAGGTATGAGATACCCACACAATAGTTCGAAACAAAAAGGTTCATAACCGAGCAGATCAAATGTTATGGAGAGAGCCAAATATCCGTGCTATCAAAAGAAAAACAAAGGAGTTGTACCGATGCCTCGCAGGGCTCAAATAACCACGGTCACGCAGGACCAGCAATGTGTTTGGAGGAGTTGAGTAGGAATGAGATTACCTACCAACCCGTTCAATCCAAGTTCTGGATCTCTGGGGGAGTGTTATCTGCAACCTCTGTGCTAATATCGGCAGCAGCATTCTCCTCCGTGATGATGGCTTCATTGGTCATCTCCTGAACTGTTGTATGTTCAACCACAGCATCTTGAGATTCCATTTGAATCTCTTCGTCAACATCAGCGAAATCGTCTATCTGTTCATCCACATCGTCAGTAGGGGGCTCGTCGTGCTCCTGAAGGGCTGCTGCCCGGCTGCTGGGAAGGTCTATCTCGGTCCACAGAAGGGAATCATCTGCAACACCGACCTTGGTCAGACACGCCTCCCAGCAAGCAGTCCAGACTTAATCTTGAAGGGCTGGTATTTGCTCCACGTAGTTGGCCGTGGTAGCATTAAACCCCTTCTGATAGCCTTCTTCAAACGCAGCCTTTTTGATACTGTCAATTTCAGCCAAAGCTTGCTTGAGGTTGTCCTCAGCAGTTTCGAGTTTACCTTTAGTATCAACATTGGTGGCCTTGGCATTATCTCTCTCCCTCTCCAGCCTCGAGACTGTTCGAAGCAATCTTGTGTTATCATTTAGCAGGTTGACTCTCTCTTTCTCTGTCTCTTGGAACTTCTGCCGCAATGTGACCATCTTTTGGATAAACTAAAGAAACCAACAGAAATTGAAAATCAGAATTCTTACGTACAATGAGGATGGTATCAACAAAAGAATATGTAACACAATACCTTGATCCCACTGACAAGACCAGTGGATACGAGCCGTTCAGGAGGGGATGAAGATTCCTTCTGCATATCGACGGGCAGCAACAGGCCTTGTGAAAGAGCTAGTGCAGTCTCTGTCGAGCTAACGCTGTCCCTGACATTTACAGGATGATCGCCCCTAATGAGCTGTGGGGACCAAACCTCAAAGAGTCACATGGATAATCTGGGGGGGTGTTTCCAGTGTAGAATCAGGAGCAAGAGCATCGAGTGCTCCAGTATCTTGATTCTTGGGACGCTTGTCCCGGTGAGCATCAGTTGCCTCCAACGAACCATCTTGTTCCCGAGGAGAGGAGGAGGATCGAGTCGAAGACCCCCTAATACGATGAGGTGGTGGGGGGGCGCGACCGCTAGATGCCACCCGGCCAGAGGCACCTCGTCCTCGTCCTCGTGAAGCAACAGTAAGTAGAGAACTGATATTCAAAGGTTGTTGAGTCATGTTACTTATATCTGGGGGAGATGGGGAGTACCCAGAAGACGAAGATTGGCTGGTATCACAGTGAGGAGTTGGCTGCTCGGACTGTTGGTGATGAGTAATTTGTCTTCTTGAAGACCTCTCAAAACCACACGCGGGAGGGGAACGCCTTCCGAGATTGGATATTTGCCTGGCTGTCCGGCGATTGTAACTCCGACGTCAGGTCTTGGGCTCCGTGGTTGGGGAGCGTTTGAAGTTGAAGCACCGCTGGTGCTCGGATGGGCTAACCTCCTGTCAATAAATCCTTTGTAGGCGGGGTTGTAGCCTAATAAATCATTAGCATCACGACCCCGACCAGCTGATAAGGTACCTGGTTCGCCTGTATACTTCAAGATCCTGTTGATCTCAGCTGGGCTCAGCTCTGGGACGCTTATTTGCGTTACTTGCTACACCGTTAAGGCGTAATGAAGGTCAGAAGATGTAAGAAAGCATCAAACAGGAAAGTGACAAGACAAAGTGAAAATTAGGAGCATACGTGGGTAGCCCCATATGTGAGGGCAGTGAAAGCCCACTACCTGGCCATCTTCACCTATTGGCTCGAATGCTCCAGTAACATAGAGGAAATCGATCTCGTGATCGCGAGCAGAGTCTGGTAAATTTAGCACGAGACGCTTTTCTGCTTTTCTAACTTTGAAATAGTAAGTATTGTACTCGGGATTTAGCACGATGCTATACCACCATTGGATGTCCCAAATCCCCAGCTGGGTCCCTAAAATCCTATTCAAAGCTATGATCCCCATCACCAGCATAAAAACACTGGTTGAAACCTGCATGGGGGTGAGGCGGCACCAGTTCAGAACCTGGCAGAGTAAGGGATGAAGGGGAAAATGGACTCCGCCCTCGACGATTGCTACGATGGGAATGCACATCTTGTCCCATGAGCCGCCATCCCTGTTCGCCCCCAGTGGGGCGAATTCGAGCCCCACATTGTCAGGGATAGCGTATTCTGTCCTAAAAGCCGCCATGGCTGTAGGATTCTCACAAAGTTTTCTAAACTTGCTGGGTTTGGGAGTATTTTCGTTCCCATCCGCCATGGCTATTCTTAAAAGCTTTATGAACTCTAAGAAATAAAACCCTAACGATAGGTACGTCTGAGGACGAAAAACCTCAGAAACCAAATGAGGGAAAGAGAAAGTGAGATTCTTACGAAACTGTTGCAGCAGTTGCTCAAGATGCGATCGAATTATAAGCGGCGGCGATGGCGGTTGCACCTCTTGTTTGATTTTCGCGGAAATGGAAAAGAGGGTCTGAGTTTTGGTAAAAAACTCCAAAACCCCCTTTTCTGAGAATTTAAAACGAAGCTAACGGAGACGAAGCGTCTCCCCTCACGCCGTTTCGTCAAAAGGTAACGGAAAGAGGCTGTCGTTCTGACGCCGTTCGATAAAACATCAGTTCGAAATTAATGAGTGGCATACGTAACATGCCACATGGAGCCATTACCCTGAGAAATGGTATAATGAGTAAGACGCCGAAAACATCAAAGGATTTGGGTTTTAAATCTACGAAAGATTCGAGGAGCTCGGCTCAAAGTTCAAAATCAAGCTTCACTTGTAACCCCCGAACAGTGGTCACAGGCAAAGCTGGGGAGCAATTGTAGGGAGGTATTCCCGAAATAGATACATTTGGTAGCCGAACACATGATGTCCGGGGGGACGTGGTAAGTAGATAGGGCTTATCGCCGGGCAGTACAATGAACGGCGATGTGGGCCAATAACATGAGAAGTCATTGATCCAGGAAGCCTGTTCGGCTGATAAGGACAAACGACATGTGAGGTCATTTGTCCAAATGTAACGATGTGGGCCAATAACATGAGAAGTCATTGGTCCATACAGTCTGTTTGGCAGTTTTAGATAGAAGGACACGAGAAGTCGGTTACAATGCATAATTGTGTGGACCAGTGACATGAGGGGTCACTGGTCCAGATAGAATGATCGGCAAAGAGGTTGCCAAACAGGGGAAGAAGTTGCCCTAAACGTAAAGCGGCAAGAATGCTCTTGAAGAGTCCAGAAACAGTGATAAGATCCCGAGTATATAGGATCAAAGCAAGACACCCAACGTGAATGGGATATTCGGGTGTCTCCAGGAAAGAGTCCCAAAAGGATTGAGCTATCATACGGATAAGGGAATGAGAATCCAAGGGATATTAGGCTTTCTATACGAGATAGGAATCCTAGGGCAACAGGGATGCTTGGGCACCAAGCATCCGTGAATCTATAAATACGAGGTAAACCTGGAGGTAAAAGGTACGCAATATCTAGCATTCGTATTACATTCCTACTGAAAATTAGGGTTTGTAAACCAATACGTAATACTAACTTTGGCATCGGAGGGCCTTTGCTGCGAGAAGCAAAGGTGCGCTCACCCCTTGTCTGTTTTGCAGATTAGGGTTTCGGCGACGAACTAGGGTACCGGTGTAGAGGCACGTGAAGCCGTTGTAGTTTGGTGTCATCTAGAGCACCAATTGTTTTCATCCCCCTACAGTTAGGGTTTGAACTTCGAGATTTGATCGTCGGATTGCGGCTGCCTTCGGGAGGTTAGGGTTTTTGTAGGGGGAATATGAGAGAGTGTTTCTGCAGAATTTCATGGCTAGAGAGGGTGATTATCTGTGAATTGTGTATATTTTCGGAGCCCTAAGGGCCCTTTATATAGGCATGAGGGTGACTCATTCCAACCAATCACAATGCATGATCAAAATTGGAATTGTAGGGTGATTCTAACTCTTCATGGTAATCTCCTTACAGAGCCCAAATGCATCGGGATTTGGCTGCTAGGATTTTGTGAACGAATCAAACGTATGACAGAACATTCCAGAATCTGGAAAATGGATGATCTAGTGGCCAGTTAAAGGATCTAGCAGCCGAAGAATTGATCTGGCTGTCGAGGAATCGATCTCTCAGGGAGATTTTCAAGCAACATGTTTCATGAGTGAAAGAATGAAGTTGAGGCCATGAGATCAATGTTACGACCAAAAGATGGATTTTCCTAGGATTCTGCATTTCTGTCTTAAAGGCTATTTGGCTCTGGATTGGGTCCTCTAAGTGGCTAAAAGTACTCACCAGAAGTCCATAGGTTAATGAGAAGTCAATCAGCAATCACTGTATTCATTCATCATCGGGATGGTTCCGAAGGTGGGACTTGAAATAATCGTTAGGCCAAATTAGGGTGTCTACAGGCGACAAGGATAATGGAGGAGATTCACGAAGGAGTCTGCGGTCCTCACATGAGTAGTGTCATGCTAGCTAGGAATGTCCTAAGGTAAGTTTACTACTAGTCTACTATGGAATCACAATGCATCAACTACGTACGGTGGTGTCACAAGTGTCAAATCCATGCCAACCTTATGCATCTTCCTCCATCTGATTTGTACGGTATGACTTCGCCTTGGCCCTTCTCTATTTGGGGCATCGATGTCATCGGCATGGTTAGACCTTGCGCTTCAAATGGCCATGAGTTCATTCTAGTGGCAATAGACTACTTTACCAAATGGGTGGAAGCAGAATTTTACAAAACCCTGACGACGGTTCAAGTCACTCAATTCATTCGAAAGAAAATCATCTATCGATATGGTGTCCCACAGGCATTCGTGTAAGATAATGGGACTCATTTTAAAGGCAAGGTTTTAGAACTCTTTGATGAGTTCAAGATTCAAATTCATCATTCAACAGTCTATTGTCCACAGACAAATGGAGTAGTCGAGGCAGCAAACAAGAATGTCTAGGTGATCATTAAGAAAATTGTTAAGTCTGCAACGGACTGGCACGAGCAACTGCCTCTAGCACTTTGGGGGTATCGAATGTCAATCCGAACTTCAACTGGAGCAACTCTTTATTCCCTAGTCTATGGGATGGAGGCAGCACGCCCCATCGACCTAGAGGTACCGCCACTGAGGGTCATGGCAAAATGTGGTCTCATGGAATCCGAATGGTTGAATGGGAGGTTCGTCGAACTGATGCTTTTTGATGAGAGAGGGCTCTGCTCCTTGTATCATGTTCAAGGGTATCAATGAAGAATTGCTCACGCATTCAACAGGAAAGTGAAGTCTAGGGACTTGGTAGAAGAGGATATGGTTACAAAGGAGATCCGTGCTCCAGTGTTTGATCCTCGCGGGAAGTTCCGACCAAAGAGTTCTATGCCTTACATTATCAAAACCATCCCTTCTGGGGGTGTGACCAAGATCATTGACCTCGATGGCAACAAATTCTTCACCTTAGTCAACCTGGATCAACTCAAACATTACTATCCTTGAGAGAAGATCGTTGGACCGAAAGCCACAAGGGTGGACGGTTTCAAGCAAAAGTTGGAGCAAGCCTGCTAGATTGAAAACCTAAGGAGGCGGTCTAGACAAAAATAAATAGGCAATAGTCGAAAGCTCGCTAGGCCAAAAACCTGAAAAGGCGCTACTAGGCAAAAGTTAAAGCATAAAAGATGAGGTAAAATACACGAGTGAACCTTGGCCTGAGCTACGTTTTGACCTGATTCCTGGAAAAGGGATACGTAGGCAACCTCTCCTCGAGGTTCGGTCATAATCAATCAACTTGATCCATGGTAAACGTTTTGGTACACATCAAAGATCGAGAAAAGGTCGAGAACAAGACAAGCATCATTGGAGAATCAGAAGGGGGAAACCCTTCATCTTTCAACTTTATTGCAAACTACTATTTCTATTACACAAGTTGAGCATAAAGCCTTAAAACATCTTAGAAGCATGAAAAATAGAACAAAAATGCTTGCGATGTCTAATGGCTCACATCTTATTCTAAGTACAGCAAAGTCTACTCTAGAGTCAGTCGATATTTTGTCTTCCTCTTATTTCCTCTTTTAGCCATCTTCTATAACAGTTCTTGAGCCCACTGTCGAAACCTAGATTTGCGTCTATGAGGTTTTTGTGACCCCAACGCCTCTGGTACCCACCAAGTGTTTGCGTATTGAAGTTGGAAAGGCAAAAGTTATCAACACCAACATAATTCCTTCCTTGGCTAATGTTTAATTGGCGAAGGATGCGTATGGGAATATAGAAGGTGAACTTTGTCAATCCGATAATCACCATCCTATCAAAACCTTCAGAATGTGTGGCCATATTGAGCAGGTCCAGCCAAGGGCACCTCCAAACAACCTCATCAGGCTGCAAATGATTCAGAAACTCGTACCATTCCTCCAAATTCATCTCGGGGAACTTCATTGATTTCTAATGGATCCTCTTCGGAAAGTTGTTCCAACTTGCCTGTGGAGCATCGAGCAATCCAACCTTGTAAGAAAGCCATAACTACATGAACGAAAAGACAAGTAATAAGTCATATAAGACTTGAGCGAAAAGACAAGTAAGAACTAGGAGCAACCTAACTGAGTGTTGAGATAAAATGAGAAAGTGCGAAAACCTAAAAAAAGTGAGCAAAGTGAGTTTACCTACAAAAGAAGTGGACTGCCGCTAAATGTGTTTGTTTAGCCAGTACACATCAAGTCCAAACCCATCACTGTCTTTGCAAGAACAAGAGGCACCGCGTTCTTATGAGTCCACATTTGAGCGGCAACGCTCACCAGAAGAGGACTAACTTGTCCATCGGCAGGAATTAGCAAGTAGGCAGCCAGCAAACAAATCACCAAGGCAAAGCGGCACCGTGCCTGCACAACATCATTATCCAAGTCGCCATCTGGACTATAAAACTCAATTAGGCGCATGATGTGACTTGGCCGCCACGAACTAAGGTATCGGCTAACCCCCTTGAAATGTTGAGCGAAGACATCGGTAGTGCGGCCATGCTCAGTTGGTATGGAGGAGCAACGAGCACATTGGACACGAAGCTCTGGAGATATGCTTGGAACTCCTCGACAATGAGACAAATCTCGTCATCGTCGAATTGAAAGACATGAACATAGGGATCCCAGAATCGGAGAGTAGCTCTTAGGAGCTCGGGACAGAGCTTCACATGTCGACGGTAGCGGAACGATGCAAGACCATGTCGCCGAAAGTTTACCCAGTCAATAGTCAGAAATTGCACTAACCACGGCTTGATCAAAGTTGGGAGTGGGTTTTCCATTGAGAATGCTAGAGAATTTCTGAGTTTGGAAGTGGGAATGTGATTACAATGTTGCTAGCACTTCGAATTTATAGGCAAAAACCTCAGAATGCCAACCTCATTCGCGTACCAGAGTTAAAGGCCATGCCTTGGTGACTCACCACCGTGAATGCAAGGACACTCCACTCTATTGACCAAAAACGCGTACAAACCGTGTGAAATGGTGACAAGGCTTTCATCCATAAAAAAAGGAGACTTGTCAAACAAAGGAAACTGCAACAGAACCACATCTGCGCGTGTTAGTCCTTGACTCTCACGTGTGTGTCCTTTCCCTTGCGCGCTTGTCGTGGACAAGCGTGCACGCGTCCAGTTTTAGCAGCCAACAGTAGCCAATAGCTTATGCCTCCGAACTTCCATTTTCCATTCTAAGGCCTATTTTGCACTTTTGACAGTTCAAGCAAATCACGAAGGGTACATGGGACTGTGTCGAAGCGTCGAATCAGGAATGTCGTGCTTAACGAAGATTTTAGACCCCGACGGCTCATTACAAGTTCAAATCAAGGTTTTGACAGTTAAAAGTTTGTTCTAGGGACTTTTGTCAAGTTTTGTCATACTTTCTTTCTTCCTGTAGCATAGGGCTTCGCCACTTCAAACGGGCGCTTCGCCCTTTTTTTTTAGAAAGAGCGAGGCCTTACTTATTCAGTCGAAATATGGCTTTCAAATTAAGTTCCGAATTAGTGGATGCTGCCAAAGGGAGAGGCGGGGCCATACGTAAAAAGGAAGAGACTCATAGAATGGCAGAGGCAAATAGAGGGCTTTTTTTAACCCATCTTTAATGGCGGTCCTAACTAAAGAAAGAGCAATCCGCTGCGCTAGTGAGACTGATCGGGAAGTACTTGACGATCTGGTTTGAGCCTGTGCTTTGTTACTTGAATTCTCTACCGAACAACTCATATGGACCATATGTGACAGTGCAGGGGTGTCGATTTCAATCCGGGCCTTTACGAGTTATCTTTTGCGTCTTATGTCCGTTTTTGCGATATTTTTCAAGTTTTTCGGTTTATTTCTCATTTCGGGATGCTTTTTCCGGTTTTGTCGTTTCGTACAGGTCATTGTACCTATGTGACCTTACGTAAGTGTCAATTTCCCCTGTCTATAATGCCCAAAATTTCATTATTTTTCATGTGTCTAAGAGTTCGTGTCGTATCCTGGGACTCTTATTCCTTTTTCATTTGAGCTATGCAAGTTTATACATGTATGTTCGTCTATTTCTCAACTCAGATCATTCGTCAATGCAAGTTGGATATTAGTGGTTGGTTTATACATTCTTTTGTCAATTTTCCTGAGAGAGAATTAATAAACCAGAAAATGCAATTTTTATATACTACTAACAGTATCCATATAGCAACGGTGGAATATCATGTGCAGTGAGACCCACTGGCCCAGTCACAAGCATATCTATGGGGCACACTCACCCAAAAGGTCAAAAAGGGGCGCGCAGGCCCAATGCTACTCCTACTAATGTCAACTAGGGCACGGTGGTCCACACAAAAGTCTACCTACGTGGGCATGCAGCCCTGAATCAAAAGAAAAGCAAAAGATAGTAAAGTAAATGAGGCTCAGTGGTAGTCCTCAGTCGTCGACCTTGTCCTCGTCATCATCGTCGTTCTCCTCCTCGGCCTCGTCATGTGGCTCTCTCGAGTCAATCTTATATACAGGATCGTTAGTGGTGTCATCAGAGCCGCTACTGTTTGAGCGCTCCTCGTCCTCGTCCTCCTCGCTCTCGCTTTCAAAGATTTGAGACTCCAAAGTCTACCTCTTCTTTTGAGCAGGATGGGGCTGGGGTGGTCTCTCTCTCAGCTTCCTCTGGAACATCTCCTCTCTCTCTTGGACGAGGGCTGCGCTCTCTATGGCCCTCTGCACAGCTCCAGCTATCGATCGTGTGGTGCTCGTCTGTTTGTGAGCTGTGGCTAGAAAGGCAAAGGTCCTCGTCGTAGCTCTAGTAGTCGTCCAAGGCAACGCTTGTGTTAGTGGTCTATCATCTTCCTCCTAGGAGCCACCCTCCCCTGTGCCTGCATTGTCAATTTTTACATTCATATTATACACTGTGCATATTGTATATTTCGAATGTTAAAAGAAGGAACTATCTATCAAAGTATCGTAGGCAAATCTATCAAGGCATATCATGTATCGAATTTAGGAATTGAACAAGTTTCTGGGATTATACCTGAAGCCTCGCCGAGTCGGGTGCGCGTGTTGGAGGCTCTGCTCTAGGGTACTGCAACTGCAACTAGTCGTTGTTCGCCGTGCTTCGTACCTCATTCTCAAGTGCCATTATCAAGCGTACTGTAACGGCCCTGATTTTTAGTAAATAAAAATTTTGTCAAATATTTGAATTTTTCTTCTAATTACTTATGTCACGCCCTCGATTTTCAACATAAATATTAAAGGTTTTTCATAAATAAAAATTCTCACAATAATACAAATATTACCCAAAAGCCATTTCTATTTCCCTTGTTCGCAAATCATCTCCAAACTCCAAAGCATTTCCAAATTTACATCCTTGGCCCAACGGCCTAAAACCACTAGATCACGTTAAAAGAAAGTTAAGAGTTTACATGAATCCTTTATTTAATAGAATAATAATAATAATAAGATTACAATTCCTTCATCCTAAGATAAAGTTTATAAGAGATGCAAGATTAACTCTCTGAAGTCGCTTTCAAAATGTGGGATCACATGCAAGCACAGCAACCCATGTCACAGCCTCTGATTTGTGCCTGAAAAATAATAGGTTGAGCTACACTAGCCCAGTAGAAAAATCTATGCTAACTTTATGTGCATACGGGAAGACAAGTGCGAAAGGAAGATCACATCGATAGACAATAGCAATTAGAACCAAATATGAATGTACTACACAGTCAAGACTTCTAAGAACTCAAGGAATTTCTCGCATTAACCCTCTTTTTCTCATGTCACGTCTCATCGTTTCACACCTCCCTACAATTAGATTCCGTTCATAGCCTAACGTGCGAATGCCTATACCGATCTTCCTCAACGTGTCACACTATAGTAGGTCATCTATGCCTCTTGTCAAACACTCTACCAAATGAAAAATCACACGATGGATAATAATAAAAGTAGTGTAGCTAAAATCCCACACGAAACCCGTTACCACAAGTCACCATACACTACTATGATATCCCAAATTCTTAGCTCAATACAATCAACATCGCCCTTAGAGTCACCACGGCTTCCCCCGGGTCTTTTCCCTAAGTCGAACCGGAAGAGAGTCACCATGGCTTTACCCAGGTCTATCCTCAAATCCAAAGAGCAGTTGGGTCACCACGGCTTTACCCGGGTCTATTCCCGCATTCACAAGGCACTTGGGTCACCACGGCTTTACCCGGGTCTATTCCCATATTCAACGTATATTCACGATGCAAACCTATCGATACGACTTCATAACGGGGTCTATTGTATGACAATCAGTAAGAGGGCAACACCCACATACCAAGGAGTATTATAATTACACCCATCTCACATTAACATAACTTATATCAATAATAAGTTAGCACATCACCATTTCAAATGTTAGTTTACCGATAAACCATTTCACCTCGCATTTTCCATGATCGTCATCATTTCACAATTATTGTTCATGTGTCCTCATACCACATTTCAATCAAAACTCATCCTAAATTCATAACTCAACCTTTGCAATATTTTAAGTCAATCGAACTCATTCTTAAGTTGTGGCAACTAATCCCCCTCTACTTCTATTGTCCTAACTTTTTGTATACTTAACCTGTCAACGTAATTTTGGTGGCAATTAAAAGATGACTTCAAAACCTCGAAATCAATATATCATACGATCGAATTGGACATCGGACAAGGAAGCTATGGCCATTTGAAGTTGGGCAAAAACCCAGAAAATGACAGGAACAGCAGAAAACGAGGCAGCTGACACACCTTCACTCCTATGATCATAACTTTCTGTGTACTTAGATTTTTCGGGTGATTTTGGTGGCCCTGGAAAGCTGACTTCAATATCTCGAATTCGATATATAATTTGCGCGTTTTCGATATCGGACGAGGAAGTTATGACTGTTCGAAATTGGGAAAAATCTCAGAAAAACGGGCAGCAGCAGAAAAACAGGACAGCAGCAGATTTTGGGGATTTCAAAGGATTTCAACAACAAATCTCAATACAATGATTAATAGCAAGTCTTAAACACTATATCAACTCATAAACACATAAAATTAGTTAGATTTTCCTACCTCAAGTATCAAAACCGAGATCAAACAAAGCCCTAGCCTCTAAAACTTCAAAATCAGCCGGTTCCTCCTTCCCCGAGCTTGACCCACGAAATTAAGGCTCAATAATGCGTATAGAAGGTAAAATGGAGATGGGTTTGTGTAGGTTTCATGTCGTTTTGATGGGTTATTGAGTGAGAGTGGAGGAGAGCCGAGAGAAAGAGAGAAATGTGAGAGTTAGAGAGAGAGCCGGGAGATAGAAATGAGAAAGAAGAAAGTGTTCCTCTGGAATTTATTAGAAGACCAAGGGAAAATTATACCCTACTTCTCACACCACACACTCACATGTACACCTCTCACACATTTATCCTTATATCCTTTCACGAACACGCCGTACCGTAAATCCACACCGTCTATCTCGACAAGTTATACGTTTATAAGGGAAAAAAAAATGATCTAAATAAAAAAAAAATACGGGTCTCTACAACTTAGATTGCTTTTAATAATTTCTTTTAATTCCTATAGTACGTCATAATTAGATTTTAGCCTCTTAAAATTCGTTTCTTGATTAAAGACCTTACTTGGCAAGTCTAGTTAGCTTCTAACCGACTAGTTGGAGAAACCAAACTACCAATTCACCTAGTTACAATTCCTTAACCCTAGATGGACCTTTTTGATCATCTTTGAGCCTTGTGAACCTTTCCAACCCTAGACTAGAAAATTGTTATACATTTTCTTTTATTTCCTTTACCCTTTGGACAATAAAAGTTACGGAAACTTTTATCCATTGGACAATAGAAAACCTAAATTTTCTATTAAAGATATTCATTACTAGATATGGCTAAGTACACTTATATAGTTAAATATAGATTTTTAAACATGTTTAAAAGGACAGTTTGGTTATTTAATTATTATTCAAATATGTAAATTTTCTTATTACTTTTATCCATTGGTCAATATTTACTTGGGAAATTATTACCCATTGGGTAATAGAGTGGTCTTGCCAACAAGTACTAGGGTTTATTAATAAAATATTTTCTAGATTTTCCATGTGATGATATACTTATATATATATATATATGTGTGTGTGTGTGTGTGTGTACCTTATAAAGATAAAACCCTAAATTTCCTAGGTACATTGGTACATTATTATAATAAGTACACATGTGTGTATTAGGGTTATTTTAATAAGAAATCTTGATCTTTTAAATTGTTTATTGGATATTGGAAATCTTACTAGAGTACATAGTACTATTATATAAATACTTGGACATGTATAAATATATATATATATATATATGTATGTAAAAAGATCATATGTCAAATTGGACTAGTTTAATAGGGAAATTTGATTAAGAAATCTACCTAGATTACATAGTACCTAATTATTTATATTTGGACTAATAAATATATTACTAGTACACATGTGTTAATAGATTTCTTTATTAGAAAATCTTGGCCTAGGAAATCCTAAAGGATTTTATTGTACCATAAGTACATTGTTCTTTTCATTTGTACATAGATATATGTATACATATATATATATACACGCATGTGAGAGAGAGAGAGATTTCAGAGAGAGAAAGAGAGAGTTGGCCGAGAGAGAGAGGAGGGAGAGAGAGAGAAAGAGAAGAGAAAAGAGGAAGAGATGGGATTGTACTTTGGGTTGATCTTCCATTGTACTTTAACTTGAATACAATCCATGGAGATACACTTGTTCAAGCAAAATCTATCATTCCATTGTCCAATTTTGTACATTTACCAGTATAAAACCTTGTACAATCCACCCTTCTCCACCAATCTTTCCATAATCCAATCCAAAGTACCAAATCTATCCATGCAAGCCTAGAACTAGGTCTTGATCTTTCAAAGAAAGCATGACAAGTTGAATAAAAAATGAGATATGGAGAGGGAGAGGGAGAGGGAGAGGGTAAAGCCTTGGCCTATAAATAGCAAACTCACTTCAAGCTTCAACCCACACCTTCACTCCTTTGCTCTCACTTCTCTCTAGAAACCATTTCCAGTTCCAGACAACCTACTGCCCTTCACAAATCTTCATTTTTCTCATGCTTAAAGTAGTTCTTGGAACCAACTCCCTTTGGAAAAGTTGTAGAGCACTTCGAGACCTTCAAGTTAGATCCAAGAACCACCCCAATCGGTAAAGAAATGACAAAGATATTGGCATCCGAAGTTCAGTTAAAATCTCGGATTTCCAGTTCCAGATGGCATACTGTCCCTTCCTTTATCACCATTTTTCTCCTACCTAAAATAGTTTCTAGGATCAACTTCCTTCACAAAAGTTGTAGAGCACTTCTAGAGCTTCAATTTCCACCCAAGAACGATCATATTTGGCCAAATATTGACCAAGTTACTGTCATCCAAAGTTTGGTCCAAATTTGCAAGTTTCACAGCCCGTAAGAATTTTCCAACTAGCTTATTCGGCCCCGACTAGTTTCGGATCAAGGTAGATTAATCTCTACTCATTCTCCCTAGTATAACTTTAGTTATTTTTGTTTATGATAAGGCAAGTTAAAGTATTAGGAATAATTAGCAAGCTCGTTTTACTAAAATCTTGAAATGAAATTACGATCATGTAGAATACTTCTAACCACTTTCTCTAAGAATAAGATTCATTTACGTAGAATATCTCTACTTACTTACTCTAAGTATACATAAAAGATGTCCTTATCTGTTAAAGTCTAGGTATATTGTATGATGTTTGTATGATAGAAATGTATGTGAACTTGAAAGGTATTTTTCCTTAAAATTAAAAAGGATGAAAAGAATGTTAAACATATGTTCTTTTGAACTTTCCAAAAAAAGAAAGAAAGAACGATTTTGAAAGATAAAAATCTAGCGCTTGATTGTAAGTATTCGTATTTTGATCTTTGAATGGTTTGAGCATGTTAAACAATATAGGATTGGATGATCTTGCTAGTTAGTTTCAAGATTACAATGAATGATTTATGCATACGTGAAAAGTCCTACCGCGGAGTCTATGCATGTGACGAGACACGAAAATCAAAAAAGTAGAAACATGACACCTAGGGTGTGGTTAATGAGAAGACATGTTTTGAAACTGCAATGTGGCCGGACTTGGTAGCCCATTGTGTGGATGGAAAACCACGATGTGGACGGACTTGGTAGCCCATCGGGTGGAAAGCAAAAATCGCAACGTGGCTAGACTTGGTAGCCCATTGTGCGAATGAAAACTCGCAATGTGGCCGGACTTGGTAGCCCATTGCGTGGATTGAGAAAACCGCAATGTGACCGGACTTGGTAGCCCATTGTGAAGATTGCCAATGGGGCCGGACTTGGTAGCGTCATAGGTAATATGGCTTGGTTATCCGCGGAGAGGAGCCAATGCAAATTTTGTGTGCCATTGGGAACCCGATGTGGCAGAAACCCGGCGTGGCAGAACCATTGTGAGGATACTCGGGAGACCGGCGTGGTGGAATTGAGGTTGGGTGTGTTAAAAATGATTTTGGAAATGTTGATTTGGTAAATGAAAAGGAGACATGGTCTACGATGAGTCGCGTAGGAGAAATACAGAAAATCATGGACACAAACGTTAGTTTGGATAGTGAATATGGATGTGTTATTGTTAGCTATTTTGTTAAATATGCATGTGCTATGTGGAAATCGTTAACTATATGATCTATTGTTTGTAAGTTAAGGGTTAGTGGGTATGGATTATTCTTTTGAGCTCCTGTAGCTCATGGTGTTACCCTTAGTGACCCTGAAATATTATATTGGTGGCAACGCCGGTATAATGTGTCTGACTTTGTAGATGAACAGGGTGAGCTGTACACCTTAGAGGCTTTTGGAGCCGAAGAGCTGGCTAGGATGGAAAAGCAGGCGGAGTTGTAGTTAGGAACCTTAGTTTCCCTCCCTTGTGTAATTATGAGAATTATGATGTAATAATGAGCCAGACTCTATTTAGATTTTCAATAAAATTGTCCATTTAACGTTCCCAAAATTTGGGGCGTTACAACTTGGTATCAAAGCTTTAGGTTCAAAACCTCGGCCGTGGGTAGAATGGGTAGAACCAAAAGATAGTTTGACCGTTGCACAAACGTGAATCGAGTTTAAGTTCACCATCCCAAATTGGGTGGAATTGTGTCAAAACAATCTTCGGATTGAAGCAAGGCGCGGAAATTGGCAGTACCGCCGAGCTGGGAATTCTCGAACAATTGGATGATGACTTAAATCAAGGATCGAATGTGGAATTTAGAAACTCGAAAACATTTTTGGTGTTAGTAAACCTTTGCCTAAAAACGTTACTAATCGAGTAAATTTTATTTACTAGTTCGTTGAGGAGCCGTTCTCGGATAAATATTTTTAGGGACATGAGCAGGAACCTAGCACCAAGTGCCGAGCATAACCCCATTAGGCGCGGCAAAACCGCACCTTCCAAACCTCAAATTTCAAATTTTCAAACTCCAAAATTCAAATTTCAAAAATTTAAATTTCAACCCCTTTCCTTCCTCAACACACCTTTTCCGCCCCTATATATATTCCACCACCACTTCCATCTCTTCACCTCTCTCACCATCTTAAACCCCTCTAAATCGCTATTCTATCATACCAAACCATGGCAAATCGACGACGAGGATTTCCGAAAGACGCCATGTTCCAAGAAATCGAGCGAGTCAAACTAGCCATAACAATCTAAACCCTATGGATGCAACTCTTCGCCCTCATTCTGTTTTGTGCGGTACTCACAATAGGCATGCCACGGTGGTTCGCCAAGAATAATCATCTCAACACCTTCTGGTACTGGGCTCTCGCCGTGGTTGTCGCACTCGCAGGGATCATAAAAGAACACGAACGTCATTTGCGCCAAGCTTTCGATGAGAGGTGGTAGGGAACCTCGAAGAGGACGAGACCCTGAAAGCCGAGGAAGGCAATTAGGCTTACCTTTGATAAAGCTAGTAACTACTGTAATCCTTCGGGATGTAGGATGTCGAAGATTAGGACCACCGTTGTCTGTTCTTCCTAGGTTGTACTTGTGCTATGTTTAATAATAAAGATGCTTATTTTAGTTGCTACTTATTCTTATATGTTGCTTTTAATACTTGATCCCTATTCATGTGCCTGCCTATGCCTTACACCGTTAAGTCTAAAATATAATTCTTGGCTTTGGTGATGCTCCACTGCCACCATGTGAAACCGACATAGGCATGTTTGTGCTCTGAGATTCACATTTGGGTAGGCAAAGCTTGATGTGGTAAGAGTATGTAGGATCAGGAAGAACCTTATCTTAGGTCCCTACTTGCCTTTGTAGTAAAACTCTATGCTAATGATCGTTTTTCTCTTTTATCTATGAAAAACTTGCTTGAATATTAAGAGTATCGTTGCATACTACGCGATAAATTGCTCTTTAGATACACCATTTACAAAAAGAAAATTTTAGACCAAAAACTCCCCCTCTCAATTTTTACTCGTAAATGGTTAATCGACACAACGGAATAGGACACGATAACGAAGGACCCTCAAACGCAAACCCCGACCTGGCCCAGATCATGCAAGCGTTCATCACCGCCCTAAACGCCAACTACCAAAACCAAAACCACGACGACGGACCTATGACCCGAACCCGAGCAATGAACGAGTTCTGCAAACGCCGACCTCCAACCTTCCACGGAGACACCAACCCCGTCATGGCCGAGACATGGCTGGACGAGGTCAAGATGATCCTCAGAACCTTAGGGATTACCCAGGACAGAGATCGAGTGGCCTTAGCCACATACCAGCTGAAAGGAGAAGCCTGCTACTGGTGGGACCTGATAAAGGCGACCCATGACATTGCCACCATGACCTTTGCGGAGTTCGAGACCCTGTTTCTCAACAAGCACTTTCCCACGCCCCTTCGCCTAGCCAAGGAGCAAGAGTTCCAAAACCTGAAACAAGGGACAATGACCGTTACTCAGTATGCGGCCAAATATGAGGAACTGTCCCGTTATGCCTTAACCTCCATACCAACCGAGGACAAGAAGGCAAGAAGGTTCGAGTGGGGGCTGACTACTGCTCGCAAAGCTGTGGTAGCGCAAGCTTTTACCACCTATGCAGAGGTGGTGAAGTGTGATCTTCGGCCAGAGAGTGAGGAGACTGACTTCAAAACCCGGTGGAGGAAGGCGAATAATAGCACCGGTGGACCAATCCGAACCCAGACCCTCAGCAACAACCGTAGACCCTACCCCACCAAACCCTCTAACCCATCTTAAGGCAACCAGCCCTAGAGGACTGCTACACCCAGACATGGTGAAACGAAGAGGGGCAATCAGGAGCTGGCGACAGTTAGATGTTACAACTATCAGGCTATGGGCCATTACAGCCGCCAATGCCCGCAACCTCAGAAGGAGGGGAATGAGAGCTTTGGAAATCAGAAAGCTCAACAACCTGGACAGGCCGGCTTTATGAAGCAAAACCCTGAAAGCCCATTGCAGCAGCAGAATGGGCTGAGCAAGGGACAGCAGCCGATGGGATTCCAGCAAGGCACTGGAGGGCGTATCTTTGTGCTGCAAACTGAGGAACAAAAGCAGGATCCCTCTGTGATCCAAGGTACGCTACGATTGTAAAGTACCCGCGTACAAGCCTTGTTTGACTTTGGAACACCGCATTCCTTTATATCTCCTGCCTGCGTAACTACTCTAGCACTAGAAACAGAACCCCTAAGTACGAGTATGAAAGTAACATCACCGTTTGCGGGGAGTATAGCTATTAGTCTAGTATGTAGAGGGTGCGAACTAGGAGTAGCCAACGTGCACCTAAACTGCGATCTTAGAGTGATGGACATGGCGGATTTCAACATAATCCTAGAGATGTGTTGGCTATCAGCACATCAAACGGTCGTAGACTGCCATCAGAAGATGGTGAACCCGTATACCCCCGAAGGGACTCGTTTCCAATTTAAGGGGGAATAGATAGATGGTGAGCCCGACGACGAGAAGATCCAGGTGGCAGAATCAACTGTTTGGATGGCTAGCTGGCCTCCAGTTGGGAGAAGCCGATAGGATGGAAGTGGGATTACAACACATAGTGTGCGAGTACGCCCATGTTTTCCCTGAAGAACTTTCTGGCTTACCACCCAAAGAGAGAGATAGACTTCTCTATAGAACTCCAGCCGGGAAATGGCACCAATCTCTATGACGCCGTACCGAATGGCCCCAGCTAAGCTAAAGGAGCTCAAGACCCAATTGCAGGAGCTACTGGGCAAAGGATTCATCTGATCAAGCACGTCACCATGAGGAGCACTGGTGTTGTTCGAAGGAACGCTTCGATTATGCAGTTAAATCAAGTCATGGTCAATAACCGATATCCATTGCCTAGTATCGATGATCTATTTGATCAATTGAGAAGCGCCACTTGCTTTTCTAAAATCGATCTTCGAATGGGCTATCATCAACTAAGGATCCGAGAGAAGGATATCGCTAAAGCAGCCTTTTGTACCAAATACAGACACTACGAGTTTGTAGTAATGCCGTACAGGCTGACAAATGCTCAGACAATATTCATGTGTCGCATGAAGAAGATTTTTTTTTTTAACCCTACTTAGACAAATTTGTAGTGGTGTTCATTAATGATATCTGGATATACTCTGCCAATAAGGAGGAGCACGAAGGACACCTTCGGATAGTACTACAAGTTCTCCGAGATAGCCAACTTTATGCCAAGGCAAGAAAATGCGAATTCTGGCTAGAAGTAGTTAAGTTCTTGGGGTACGTGGTATCCAAGGACGGAATCGACGTGAACGAAAGTAGAGTCAAAGCAGTACTAAATTGGAAGCAGCCGTACATTTGAAATTACCGCCAGAAGTCGACGCTGCCAAAGGGCTTATTTCCCGTGACTGCATAGGTTCTTTCAGTGCCTTTGTTAATAATATCCAAGTTTGTCGAGTATTGTATGATTTTTCCCCCAAAATGAGGATGGAGTACATATACCTTATGATTATGGAGTCATTCTGCTTAAATGAACCCGTTGTTTCCTAGTTTTGGAAATGGATTTAATATCGTTAGGTAGGGAAGGATCGCGTTAAGGAAACGTTTGTAGGATACAAGTCCGCATGATGATTTGGTCGAAGACGTTGGCATTTACGGTGGAAACTTCATCAAAGGTGTACAACGAGGCAAGTTGTTCGACGGCTGAAGCAACTTCAATTCCGTCTTGTTAAGCAAGTAATGAGGCTTAATTCGATTAACAAAATTTGCAGAGAATTGTGAGGGATACCTGAAAACGCTGTCGTCTTACTCTGAGATATTTCTAAAACCTACCGGAGCCTTTAGACAGTGGCAGCGTGATGCCAAAGCGCTTTAGGGCGTTTCAAGACCAGTATAGCGACTATGTCTAATCAGTAGTCATGCACCAATCTCGAGGATAAAATTATTTTAAGGGGGATAGGATGTAACGGCCCTGATTTTTAGTAAATAATAATTTCATCAAATATTTGAATTTTACTTTTAATTACTTAGATTGCATTTAATAATTTCTTTTAATTCCAATAGTTCGTCATAATTAGATTTTAGCCTCTTAAAATTCGTTTCTTGATTAAAGACCCTACTTGGCAAGTCTAGTTAGTTTCTAACCGACTAGTTGGAGAAACCAAACTACCAATTCACCTAGTAACAATTCCCTAACCCTAGATGAACATTTTTGATCATCTTTGAGCCTTGTGAACTTTTTCAACCCTAGACTAGAAAATTGTTATACATTTTCTTTTATTTCCTTTACCCTTTGGACAATAAAAGTTACGGAAACTTTTATCCATTGGACAATAGAAAACCTAAATTTTCTATTAAAGATATTCATTGCTCGATATGGTTAAGTACACCTATAAAATTAAATATAGATTTTTATACATGTTTAAAAGGACATTTTGGTTATTTAATTATTATTCAAATATGTAAATTTTCTTATTACTTGTGTCCATTGATCAATATTTACTAGGGAAATTATTATCCATTGGGCAATAGAGTGGTCTTGCCAACAAGTACTAGGGTTTATTAATAAAACATTTTCTAGATTTTTCATGTGATGATATACTTATATATATAGATATGTGTGTGTGTGTGTATGTACCTTATAAAGATAAAACCCTAAATTTTCTAGGTACATTGGTTCATTATTATAATAAGTACACATGTGTGTATTAGGGTTATTTTAATAAGAAATCTTGATCTTTTAAATTGTTTATTGGATATTGGAAATCTTACTAGAGTACATAGTACTATTATATAAATACTTGGACATGTATAAATATATATGTATATGTATGTAAAAAGATCATGTGTCAATTGGACTAGTTTAATAGGGAAATTTGATTAGGAAATCTACCTAGATTACATAGTACCTAATTATTTATATTTGGACTAAAACTATATTACTAGTACACATGTGTTAATAGATTTCTTTATTAGAAAATCTTGGCCTAGGAAATCCTAAAGGATTTTATTGGACCATAAGTACATTGTTCTTTTCATTTGTACATAGATATATGTATATATATATATATATATACACATGTGAGAGAGAGAGATTTCGGAGAGAGAAAGAGAGAGTTGGCCGAGCGAGAGAGGAGGGAGAGAGAGAGAGAAAGAGAAGAGAAAAGAGAAAAGAGGAAGAGATGGGATTGTACTTTGGGTTGATCTTCCATTGTACTTTAACTTGAATACAATCCATGGAGATACACTTGTTCAAGCAAAATCTATCATTCCATTGTCCAATTTTGTACATTTACCAATATAAAACCTTGTACAATCCACTCTTCTCCACCAATCTTTCCGTAATCCAATCCAAAGTACCAAATCTATCCATGCAAGCCTTGAACTAGGTCTTGATCTTTCAAAGAAAGCATGACAAGTTGAATAAAAAATGAGATATGGAGAGGGAGAGGGAGAGGGAGATTTTGGGTGGGAGAGGGAGAGGGTAAAGCCTTGGCCTATAAATAGCAAGCTCACTTCAAGCTTCAACCCACACCTTCACTCCTTTGCTCTCACTTCTCTCTAGAAACCATTTCCAGTTCCAGACAACCTACTGCCCTTCACAAATCTTCATTTTTCTCATGCTTAAAGTAGTTCTTAGAACCAACTCCCTTTGGGAAAGTTGTAAAGCACTTCGAGACCTTCAAGTTAGACCCAAGAACCACACCAATCGGTGAAGAAATGACAAAGATATTGGCATCCGAAGTTCAGTTAGAATCTCGGATTTCCAGTTCCAGACAGTATACTGTCTCTTCCTTTATCACCATTTTTCTCCTACCTAAAATAGTTTCTAGGATCAACTTCCTTCACAAAAGTTGTAGAGCACTTCTAGAGCTTCAATTTCCACCCAAGAACGATCATATTTGGCCAAATATTGACCAAGTTACTGCCATCCAAAGTTTGGTCCAAATTTGCAAGTTTCACCGCCCGTAGGAATTTTTCAACTAGCTTATTCGGCCCTGACTAGTTTCGGATCGAGGTAGATTAATCTCTACTCATTCTCCCTAGTATAACTTTAGTTATTTTTGTTTATGATAAGGCAAGTTAGAGTATTAAGAATAATTAGCAAGCTCGTTTTACTAAAATCTTGAAATGAAATTACGATCATGTAGAATACTTCTAACCACTTTCTCTAAGTATAAGATTCGTTTACGTAGAATATCTCTACTTACTTACTCTAAGTATACATAAAAGATGTCCTTATCTGGTAAAGTCTAGGTATATTGTATGACGTTTGTAAGATAGAAATGTATGTGAACTTGTAAGATACATGTCGATACTAGCATGTATTCCTTCTTTTAGACCTCCAAATCATTGTGGCTTGTTCTCTTGATATGTGGTGGGCAACTTGTTTGTGTGAATGCATATTTGGTACCCTGTGGTATTACGTATTGCGAGAGTTTCATATAGGGTGTTGCACGCTAGACTTCTACAAGAAATCTTATTGTGAATGGATTTGCTAGATGTTAACTTGAGATTTGAAAATTGGTGAGGGGTTGGCTACTTGCATGAGAAAAGAAAGTGAAAACATCTTATTAAAGAACTTGGAGTAATCTTTAGGTCTTTGAAATGGAAATGAAAAAGCAAGGATTGATTTGGGTAACGCCGTAACGATAAGTTGAGATTTTAAAAATGTTTGTGTGTGTAGGTGAGAGTGTTAGTGTTTGAGAAATGGAGCTAAATATTCTTTAGCATGATTATGGTATTTTGAGTTTCACTTGTCATAAAACAAATAAGCTTTTGGAAAATGTTTTTCCTTGATGTCTATTTTCGCTTATGCATATAATTTAGGTATGGATATCTCTGCGAGCTAGTGTAGCTCACCCTATCCTTTCAGGTACTCGTCATGACACTTAGCTTGGATTGCATGGAGTGCACATTGAGACGTCTCTTGAGAGGTTCATTGGAAACATTAAGGAGGTGTTTATCATTTAGTTTAATTCATGTCATGTACTTTACTCGCAATTGAGGGTTGTACCATTTGATTAGATCATATGTAAAGCCATGTATAAACTCATCTCTTTGATTATTGTGAATCTCTTTAATGGAAGATGTTTGGGAGACTTTATGTAAAAATAATAATAATTTTTGAGAGAAGAAGCGACTTGATTTGCTTTCCAGATTTACATGACATTTAAGGATAAATATAGTTGAGAGAAAGACTTTTGTTTATAGAAAATCTATTAATATTTAGTAAAAAAAATCGAGGGCGTGACAAATTGGTATCAGAGCATTTAGGTTAGAATACTTTGAGACCGTGGGGAGACGCTAGGTCTCATGGGTCTAGCCTTTGCATTTAAGACACCATTTAAGTGTGTAGGGGGTGAATGACGTCCATTATCTAAGTGACTTTTGCATTTATCTTTATGTTATTGGCGTAGTCATGCTAACCCTTGTATGGGGAACAAGAGAACCTGATCTATATTTTATGTCCTGTTCAATGTTCGACTAATGTGTGGTATATGTGAATGAAATGTTTAGGTGATCACTTGTCTACCAATTACATGCTCATGTATTTCGTGCTATGTGGAATATATGCTTATGTGATCCTACCTGCTTGAAAGTTATATGTCTACATATTTGGTGTGCTGTATGCTCTAGAATTGTGGGCTTAGCCATGGGATTGGTTTGGGTTGTTATAATGATATAGCATTTGATTCGGATATGAGTTTGTGAAATCTTGTGGGGTCGATGACTGAGCATGATCTTTTTCTTTAGATGAAATACAAATAGAATGTGAAGTGTTGGATTAATCGGTCATTTATGTGATAGACCTGGTGAGTCATAGACAAATCATTACAAGAAAGGTAAGGTGAGAATTGTGGAGTTAATTTGGGTCTTGGAGTTACGCTATTTTAGCCATTTTGTATATGGGTTCATGAAGTTTGGTCGACAAAGAAAACTTAAAGGTTTGAAGTACTTTTGGTGTTTCCCTATGAATGGTATAAGCATGCGGTTAGTTATCAATTTTATTTGCTTTAAAAAAAATTTTGGAGGATCTACTTCCGAATATTCAGCTTAAAGAACGGCTGGCCACCGTGACTTCGGAATTGAATATCTAGAGTAGAAGTTCTTTTTAAAAAAAAAGGAAAAGAAAAGAAGGGAAATTTAGTATTTGCTAGGGAACTGAATAAGGATAGATCATGTGACGCAATAGTTAAAGATTTGTATCTTCTTGTCGATTTTATGCTTTTAAACATGGCATTATTCTGTTGTGAAGGGTATGCGTGTCCAAGTAGCTCAGTTTGTTTTGCCTTCTGTAAGTACGTGTCCTTGTACCTTATTAAGAATTGAGAGCAATGGAGTAAAATGGTTAAACTCTTTTTGAATTGAAACGCTTTCTATTTTCTCATGAGATTAAGTTAGTACATGTGTTCCTAAGATTAAGTGATATTAGAGTATGATTTGGTGGTGTTGTTTGATTAACTAGAACTCTAGTGTGAACCTGTGATTGATGTTAGTTTCATGTTGATTCTACACTGAAGGGAATGTTGAAATGAAAGGTTAGGCCTCGAAAGGAAAGCTCGGATATGTAGAACAAGATGGGGTTATTCTAGTGTAAGGATTTTGAGTTACAAAGAAAAGGAAAAGAGGAATCCATGTGGGTAATGAATGATGAGATAGAAGAAAGTACTTGGACTTATTTTTCTTGTGATCGATGGAGGTCTCTTGGATCTAGATTTCGTGGTTGTTGACTTATTGAACTCTCTTGGATGTTGTGTTGCCTGTGGTAATGGTTTTGTTATGTGTTTAAGGTGTTACATGACATGGTTGATTTGGTTTATCCTAATTTCGAAGACGAAATTCCTATAAGGGTGGTAGGATGTAGAGACCCACAATTATTTTCTCAAATTTTAAACGTTTAATATGTATTTGGATTATCAAAGTATGGATAATGATGAAGATATGAGTTGGGTCAATGTGAGATGACTTGTAAGTTGTGGGAGTTGACGTAACACAATAGGAGTGAAAGGGTATAAGTGTTATTTGTACTATATAAGTCAAAAATTGGGGTAGGAAATCATTTTTCCCTTTCTTTTTCTTTCCCGGCCGGCTCTCTCCTCTCCCACCTTCTCTCTTCGATTTCATCTATTACGAGTGAGAGTCCTGAAAAATCCCAAGTACAAAAGTTGTTCTATGCGACGAGAGCTTTCAATCCATCCAAGAAAATTCATGATCGGAGCACTGTGAAGTTTCCTCCATGTTCGGGCTTGCTTCTAACCTTCGAGGTAGGGATCTCCTACCTTCTTTACATGTTTAAGTGTTAGTTGGATGGACAAGAATCAAGTTTGATCATCTACTTTGAGTCTTGAATGAATCTTGAGTATGCTGAAAATTTCGTAGGTTTTGGTAATCTGTCTTTTGGGAGCTCTTCTGCTAGGAATTAATTTTTGGTGTCTTCATAACAGTTGAAGTACGTTTTAATACGAAGATTTCGGTACCAAGATCATGAAAAACCGATAATCACAAAATTAGTTATGAATTTTTGAATACTGGCTGTTTCCTGGATGCGCGAATCTGCGCGTGGCTGTCTTCTTTTAATTTTCTGGGCATGATGAACAATTTGGGTGGCTTTGGGTCTTTTACAAAAGCTGCATATTTAAGTTAAGAAGAGATTGGCGTTGGAATCAAGTAATTTGGTTAAATATACAATTTTTGGTGAATTTCTAAAGCAGAGTTGGTTGACTGGGGCGGAAATGATTGCGAATCTGGTTTTCTTTTGACTGTTGGGTTAATCTCCTCTCGTTTCTGAACCTGGGATTTTTACTGAGTGTAGGGCTTGTATTGGTGCCACTTTTGGCGTTGGTTTCAATATTTTTGGGTTTAAGATGAATGAGTTATGATTTTTCAATCAATTCTACTTATTCCCGCGTAGAATCTGGCAGCACCAGCGGACTTTGGTAAAATGGTCATAACTCCTAGCTCGGGAGTCGAAACGACACACCGTTTGTTTTGTTAGAAACTAGACACATAGAGCTTTCCAACGATACATCCCATGCATCATGGGTATGTCCGAGCGATAACAGATTTGCATCCAAAGTTGACCCAAATCTGTCTTTGCACTAGTTTCACCGTTATGTTGAGTTATACTCGCGAGGCCGTAGTAAGGTTGCTTGAACTTTGTTTCTGACATACGACCTATCAACTCGAAGAAGAAGTATACTTTTCAATGGTTTAAATGTCTTTCTTAAATTTATGTTATTTGATCGGTTATGGTCAGAACTTGAAAGTGTGAATGATTAATTTAACCCATTGGATATATGGGGATACGATTAGTTGATCTAGATGACTACTTATTGGGATATGAGAACTAGTGAGCATAAGGGTTAAATACTTATAAACGATTGGAATAGAAAATGGATTAGATGGATAATACGATCGATGATAAATTAAGTTGTAGAATGTTTGACGCGATGTGTAAATTATTTGATGTCTTTCCATGAGATTGAGACTTTGGGCTTGCGGGATACTTGTAGGGAGTTAAACAAGATTTGGTGAATCACTTGGCATGAGTGCATGGTTGCTAAGCATTGATGGGTGCTACATTGATGAGGATCTTTATAGGTAATTGCAAACTAGATTCTTAATGGAGATATCACAACGGGGTTCCAGTAGGTGGTAAAATGAGATGTGAAATAAAGGGTCGGTTTACTATGTGAAGGATGTGGGTTTTTGTACTTTCTTTATTGAAATGATGAAGATGAGATTGTTTATGTGTAACTGAATTTAAGTATTGGTGTGAGAGATATGTTTTGCTAGGTGTGGGGATCAGAGAAAACGGTGGATAAGGAGATTGCTTGCTCAATGAGAATATGTGACACTAATGGAATGAACATAGGACATACGGGGGTCCCTAAAGCCCGGAAGTGCACAAGAAAGAATATAGGACGTACGGGGGTCCCTAAAGCCCGGAAGTGCACAAGAATGAACATAGGACATACGGGGGTCCCTAAAGCCCGGAAGTGCACAAGAAAGAACATAGGACGTAGAAAGAACATAGGACGTACGGGGGTCCCTAAAGCCCGGAAGTGCACAAGAAAGAACATAGGACGTACGGGGGTCCCTAAAGCCCGGAAGTGCACAAGAATGAACATAGGACGTACGGGGGTCCCTAAAGCCCGGAAGTGCACAAGAAAGCCACGGATCCACTGAAAAGTGTGATGCCGGAATGAACATAGGATGCACGGGGTCCTTATTGCCCGGAAATGAAATCGAGACGTGTGACATAGTGAAAACGGAGAATCTTCTTATTATTTAGCACCATACTAAGATTGAAATGTCAGTTTGGGTTGGTAACTTAGATCGTCTAAGATGTCGTTACTAGCATGTATTCCTTCTTTTAGACCTCCAAATCATTGTGGCTTGTTCTCTTGATATGTGGTGGGCAACTTGTTTGTGTGAATGCATATTTGGTACCTTGTGGTATTACGTATTGCGAGAGTTTCATATAGGGTGTTGCACGCTAGACTTCTACAAGAAATCTTATTGTGAATGGATTTGCTAGATGTTAACTTGAGATTTGAAAATTGGTGAGGGGTTGGCTACTTGCATGAGAAAAGAAAGTGAAAACATCTTATTAAAGAACTTGGAGTAATCTTTAGGTCTTTGAAATGGAAATGAAAAAGCAAGGATTGATTTGGGTAACGCCGTAACGATAAGCTGAGATTTTAAAAATGTTTGTGTGTGTAGGTGAGAGTGTTAGTGTTTGAGAAATGGAGCTAAATATTCTTTAGCATGATTATGGTATTTTGAGTTTCACTTGTCATAAAACAAATAAGCTTTTGGAAAACGTTTTTCCTTGATGTCTGTTTTCGCTTATGCATATAATTTAGGTATGGATATCTCTGCGAGCTAGTGTAGCTCACCCTATCCTTTCAGGTACTCGTCATGACACTTAGCTTGGATTGCATGGAGTGCACATTGAGACGTCTCTTGAGAGGTTCATTGGAAACATTAAGGAGGTGTTTATCATTTAGTTTAATTAATGTCATGTACTTTACTCGAAATTGAAGGTTGTACCATTTGATTAGATCATATGTAAAGCCATGTATAAACTCATCTCTTTGATTATTGTGAATCTCTTTAATGGAAGATGTTTGGGAGACTTTATGTAAAAATAATAATAATTTTTGAGAGAAGAAGCGATTTGATTTGCTTTCCGGATTTACATGACATTTAAGGATAAACATAGTTGAGAGAAAGACTTTTGTTTATAGAAAATCTATTAATATTTAGTAAAAAAAATCGAGGGCGTGACAAAAGTAGAAACATGACACCTAGGGTGTGGTTAATGAGAAGACATGTTTTGAAACCGCAATGTGGCCGAACTTGGTAGCCCATTGTGTGGATGGAAAACCACGATGTGACCGGACTTGGTAGCCCATCGGGTGGATTGCAAAAACCGCAACGTGGCCGGACTTGGTAGCCCGTTGTGCGAATGAAAACTCGCAATATGGCCGGACTTGGTAGCCCATTGTGTGGATTGCGAAAACCGCAATGTGGCCGGACTTGGTAGCCCATTGTGAAGATTGCCAATGGGGCCGGACTTGGTAGCCT
The DNA here is from genome assembly GCA_014282245.1 of Rhododendron simsii. Lineage (NCBI taxonomy): Eukaryota > Viridiplantae > Streptophyta > Magnoliopsida > Ericales > Ericaceae > Rhododendron > Rhododendron simsii. The sequence continues at coordinate 28,664,866 of CM024954.1, forward strand.
CATAGGTAATATGGCTTGGTTATCCGCGGAGAGGAGCTAATGCAAATTTTGTGTGCCAATGGGAACCTGGCGCGGCAGAACCATTGTGAGGATACTCAGGATACCGGCGCGGCGGAACCGAGGTTGGGTGTGTTAAAAATGATTTTGGAAATGTTGATTTGGTAAATGAAATCGAGACACGGTCTACGATGAGTCGCTTAGGAGAAACACAGAAAATTATGGACACAAACGTTAGTTTGGATAGTTAATATGGATGTGTTATTGTTAGCTGTTTTGTTAAATATGCATGTGCTATGTGGAAATCGTTAACTATATGATCTATTGTTTGTAAGTTAAGGGTTAGTGGGTATGAATTATTCTATTGAGCTCCTGTAACTCATGGTATTACCCTTAGTGACCCTGACATATTATATTGGTGGCGACGCCGGTATAATGTGTCCGACCTTGTAGATGAACAGGGTGAACTGTACACCTTGGAGGCTTTTGGAGCAGAAGAGCTGGCTAGGATGGAAAAGCAGGTGGAGCTATAGTTAGGAACCTTAGTTTCCCTCCCTTGTGTAATTATGGAAATTATGATGTAATAATGAGTCAGGCTCTATTTAGATTTTCAATAAAATTGTCCATTTAACGTTCCCAAAATTCGGGGCGTTACACGTACGGCCTCCATTGTCCATTTTACTGCCACCTGAAATACATGTTTTGGGAATTAGAGTATAGTTCAAGTACAAAGGCAAAGGGATCGAATGGTATAAATGGAAGCTACATCTTATCGGACCAGTTATCGGCTCACGCTCTGCTCTGGCAAGGGTAAGCTGGATCGTGGCACGCACTCTGCGAGGGTCGCTCATGTCCACTTTCCAAGAAAGCCAGGGAAGGCTGCTCCTCATTGCGCCTTCACCTCTACTCCTCTGCCCAGGGAGAACAAGCTCTCCCCTTTGTACATCGGCAGCTGCACGCATCTCTTCTCCAGCCATGAGGGCTTGGCCCTATAACGACCGCGATTTTTGCCCTATTTTTTTTTTAAATACAAATTTGAAATGTTAAATACTAATTCAATAACTAATTAGATCGATTAATTAAAATACATTATTATGTGCATAATTGATATTACTTAGAAAATCGTATTCAAAATATATTATACTTTAGAGATATACATTCTTCCATTACCCTTCCTATCTAAACGCTAACTAGAATTCTATTGAAACTAATCCTCCACTTCCCTCTCACACTCTACCACCTCCATCCTTATCTTCGAAACTTGCATTTCACCTTCCTCCACTACTCCTCAATATTAGTTCCCCACCTCCCTCCAATTTTTCTACAAAACCAACTCCCACACTCCATTCCCACGTTCCCTACAACAACCAATCCCTCCCCCATTCCCCATCTATTCGGCTGAGATAGTGGAGACAGGAAAACAATTTCTCATAAAATTCCTTTCTCTTTCATTTCTTTTTTGCCGAGAAAAAGAAGAAGAAGAAGAAGAAACCAAAAGAAAGAAGGAGAAGGAAAAGGAAGGACAAGGACTACCGGGTTCGACCATTGCCGCCACTGTAGCCGTCACTGCACACCTTCATTTTTTTTTCAATTCTAGCTAGAACTCCAAGGATCAAGGTAGATTTTTCATTACCCCTTAACTCTAAGTCTATTAAATGTGTTTCGTAGTATATTCAAGCGGTTCAAATCAAACCCATGTAAAGAAAAACCGGAACTACCAAATATTGAACACACCCATCAATACCTCGCGGTGGCGACCATCCACCTAGTAGCCGTAATAGAACAACAACAGATTTTAAATCTTAGATTCAATGTTTGATTGTAATGTTCCGTACGTGATGGATTTGTATATATACTTACCTGTTAATGTCATTGTATTTTTCCTTAAACAAATGCATGAACAAGTGTACACATGATTTTGGTTCTAATTGAACACTACGTACTGAACTTTATATTGGAAACCATAACTACATATAGTTACAAGATGTTACTAGAAAACAATGGAAATCATAATATATATTGTCTTGATTTGTGGCACTAGAAAGTTAGAAAACTTGAGTGCCCAGCATAAAGAAATTTGAATGATTAACCTATTGTCTAAAATCTAGCATATTTTATTAATCTCCAGGATTCTTTAGCAAAACATTTTATACTGGATTTTAGGACGTAAACTTCAAGAGTATTATCTCTATAAGGAACTAAAGAACATGATTAGCTAAACAAAAAAATAAATAGAATAAAGATAATAACAATAAAGAAACACAGAAAGGACTAATTACCGTAAGTATAAGTTCAAAGTTAAAAGAGTTCAAAAGGAACCTATGTGCGAAATTCTAATGAAATCCAAAAGTCACAAGGACAAATCTGAATACTTTATGTGTAATTATTTTGTTTTTTTTTTTTTTTTGAACTGCCCATAATGTTATGCTTCTATAATTTTTTTTATGAACTATTGTTGATCCATTTACAATTACTCTGGTATTGAAACATATTGACATTGCTGTGAAGTTAGTTTGGACGTAAGCTCATTGGATATGGGTGTATGGTGGTTCAGTTATCCTATGTATGTGGCGATATATATTATGATCTGCTTTACTAGTTATTTGAAATGATTGTTTTGTCAATTGAACGGAGAACGTAGAAAGGACAATGTGGACATTGGAGGAGTTGTGGACTTAGAGAATTATGTAGATGTTGTTCTGGTTAATAGAAAAAGGAAATAGATGAAAGGTTGTGGGCTTAGCAGGACCTCGGGAGTGGCCTGACAGGAGCTCATGTTATCAGGGGTAGTCTGGTAGGACGTTGAGGGTAACCTGAAAGACCCGTTGTAGTTAGGGTGGCTAAGTAGGACCTCGGGGGTGGCCTGACAGGACCTCGTGTTATCGGGGGTAGCCTAGTAGGACTTTGAGGGTAGCCTGAAAGATCCGGTGTAGCTAGGGTGGCTAAGCAGAACCTCAGAGATAGCTTGACAGGACCTCAGGTATTGAGGGTAGCCTAACAAGATGTTGAGGGCAGCCTGATGAACCTAGAATTGTAAGAGTAGCCTACTAGGACCTCGGGATGTTGAGGGTAGCCTAGTAGGACCTCTAAAGTATGTCTAGTGAAATTTTGATTTTGGAACGTGGTGAATATTGCGGTGTTGGAATGATTAAAGAAGTTGAGATTTTAGAATTTACTTAAGTTGATGGTTGTATAATGAAAAAAGTTTTATGCTTTTCGATTCTTACCTCCTTTTATTATAAATGTGATTATTTCTAGAGTAAGGGTTAATGGGTAAGATTTATCTGCTGAGGTTCAAAACTCATTATAGTGTCGTTGGGCAGGCGTTTCATGCCAGGTAATCAGGAGACCGAAGAACAAAATCCTCTACAAGATGATCAGTACTAGGGTGAGGACCTCCCAGCTGAGAAAGAGGAGTTTGTCGAGCCTTGGATGCCTAACCCTTAAAAGCTTTGTCAATTTGGAGTAATGTTATTTAAATTTTCCAAGAGTGTTGTCACATTTGTCAAACCCTGTTTTATTTTTGTTGAGTTGTAAGACAATTAAGTAGTTTTGAATTTAGCATTTGAGATTTTCGCTACTAAACTTTGTTTAATAAAATTTTATTTCTTAAATTAGTTTTATGAATTATTAAATTAATTAAAAATGATTTAATTAACGTGTCCGAAAATCGAGGCGTTATAGGCCATTTAGCGTTTGAGATTTTCGCTACTAAACTCTGTTTTATAAAATTTTATTTCTTAAATTAGTTTTATGAATTATTAAATTAATTAAAAATGATTTAATTAACGTGTCCGAAAATCAAGGCGTTACAGGCCCATTGCCTCTCCATAGCTCATCACCCCAGTGGTCCTGCCAACTGCTGCCTCCGGTAAATGGCGTAATCATGCTCAAGTCTCAAGAAAGCCGAAAGGTCAATCGCCGGCGTTGTGAATCGCTGTAGCTCAGCCAGCGTGTACCTGTCTGTGTGCAAAGCACGAGGCAGAAGTGGCCCCGAAACCTGGAACTCAAGCAAACCAAGTGATTGTCTTGTCACATGGTAAGTACCACTACCAACAGAAGGCCGACTCCAACAGCACTCGGCTCACTGTCAACATTCTGCTCCTCACCAAGTACTCCGGCTCTAGCACCACGCCGCCCCACAGGTTCCACTCCACCTGCAATCAACGCAATCAAAAATCCATGACAAAGGACATTAGCAACAGCATTAAAGCAATTAAAGGTGAAATCTACTAATAGAGTTTCGGATTACTTGGGTGCTCGACAGCTCATCGAGGTAAACTTTGAAGGCTTGGAGGCTCCCCTTTGACTTCTTTTGCCCTCTGTGCAAGGGACCCCAGATTAGCGCGGGGAAAAGTCCTCAAGTCCGGGCACTTGTTCTCCGGAGGGTGCATCTTCAACACCTCGTAGGCCGACAACTGCTAGGTTTTCAAACAATCAAAGCATCAGATACAATTTATACTAGGCTATACAAATCAATGGTACAAGTACGAATTGAAATTGAACTACAAGTTTGGTTTGAAGTCATACATCCTACACTCTCCAATAGCCGCCGACCGCTCTTTGGGCCCTCATAAAGTCCCCGAGGAAGTCGTAGCATGCGCCCAGAGCATCCCCACCCCAGTCAAACTGTGAGGCCGTGCTAAGGTCTCGCAGGGCCGACAAGTGCACCCTACTGCACCTGTTTGGGTACAAGGACGCCCCAAACAAGTACAGCAAGTAGGCCCTCGCCATCTGCTCTTCCTCCTGCCGAGTGGCCAAGATTTTCTTCAAGTACTTCTCAAATTGGGCATACTTCACCATCTCCTCGTCCCGGTCAGGCACCCTCCCCAAGAACCACCTCAAAGCCACCTCATCTCTATGGATTCCAGTGTCAAACAGGATAGCCTCGCCTCCAACTCTCAGGCCGGTGATGGCCGCAAAGTCTAACAGGGTCATAGTCATCTCCCTAGCGGCAAGTGAAGGGTGTTGGTCGTATCGTGCCTCCTCTCCGCTAGTGCGACCAAGACGGCATGGTCATTCTTTGCCTGTGTTTGTGTTTGAATGAACTGACCAAACCCCGCCTGGTCCACCAACTGCCTAACCCGCTCTGGCAAACCCCTGTACAATACGAGCTAGTTAGCTGCACCCCCATGCCCACGCACGTTAAGTCTTCTCCTCTGTTCAAGACAAAAACAAACAAAGGGGAATGCATCAATATGTGAGCAATTCAAGTTCAATAGTCGATGCTATCATGGGTAGCACAAGTTCTAAAAGTCAAGTTACAAATTCCAAAGTCGAGGCATTCTACGGTTGATTCAAGCTACAAGTTAAGTCGAGGCTTTCTACAATTGATTCAAGCTACAAGTTAAGTTGAGGCATCCTACAGTCAATTCAAATACAAATTCCAAAGTCGAGGCATCCTAAATCGATTCAAGGCATTTTACGTCGATTCAAATTCTAAGTATCAAGGCAAGTTCAAATTCAAGTACACAGGTGGTTCAAGTCACAAATGATGTAGGTTTGGTCGATTCAATTCAAACATACTAAAATGCAACAGTTCAAATGGAAGTAAATGCAAGTATTGAAAGTGTACCTCTGTCCAAGTCACTGACAGATGCTCTGTAGGGTCTCCCAGCACAAAGCTCGGGGTCGTAGTCGTCCCGCTATGGCATGTAGTGGTCGAACCCTAATGGAACGAACACATGCGGCTCCGGTAGTGTGTAAGTCTCCGCTACAAACTCCGTGCGCGCCTCCTTAGCCCTCGCCTTGGCCATCGCAACAACCGTCTACCACGCCTATGCCTCGTCAAACTGGGCCCTATCCGCCGCCTCGCCCTCCTTCAGTAGCTCCTCCTCATCGGCTTCTGCCCTCTCGACCTCGGCCCTCAATCTCTCCTCCTCTTGGGCCAACTCTATTGCCCTCCGCCGGTCCTCTCAAGCTGACAGAACTGCTGCAACCACATCTAGGTTCTCCCGAAGCAGCTAGTCAAGCACTGCCTCATCTACGAACTCCGCGAAGTCGCCTCGTGTGATGGGCCTGTGCCCTGAGGACCCTGCGGCTGGCTGAAACTCAACCTCTCTAGCCGGCACCTCCATGGTCATCCCCTCCGTGACCGCCGGAGCCTTACCCTTCACTAAGTCCCTCGGCGAAGACTCCTCTCGAGCACCACTACCACCACCGCTACGACTACTACCCAAACTGCCACCAAGGCCACCACAAGTAATTTACGTACCTTCCACCGCTGTGCTTGGGTCCAACAGTTGAATCTGCGGGCCCACGGCCTCAGGCCCCACAAGCACGCCCTCCTCCGCGACTGGCGCTCGCCGATCATTGTCATCACTGCTCTCTGACGCACGGCCCTGTTCGCCATCGCCGCCGCTCACAACATGGCCGACAGCCTTTGCACTCGTATCCCCTGTACTTGTCGTGGTTGCCATTGTCGTCGGATCGTCGATTTCAGGCCTCATGGCCCTGCCTTCATCTCTCGACTGATCACCTCAATTGTCGCTACCGACATTGCTGCAATCTGCCATGATTGTGTATAAATGTTGTTTTTTATTTCATGGAGAGAATCAAGAGAGAGGAAGTGGAGAATAGAGAAGAAATCGCAATGGAGGGAAAAAGAATTTTTAAAACTATCAAGGACGACAGTTCTGGTGCTTCTCGCAGAAGAAAAAGAGAAGAAAGGAGTCTGGGCCAATTTTTAAACTAAGGCCCACGACTAGGACCAGCACGCAGGTTCCTCTTGGGCCCAAGGCCCAGTCAGTGGTTTGCCCCCAATTTTTCCCCAGCTGCAGTCCATTTTTTGAAATTATCCAATGCTACTTTCAAAGGTAACCACTCCTCAAGTTATAGAACCTATTCAATCAACAAGTGGCAGCCCGTTCCATAAACCTCAATCCACAAGCGGCAGCCCATTTTGTCCACCTCAATCAATAAGCGGCAGCCCATTCTGTCCACCTCAATCAATAAGCGGCAGCCCATTCTGTCCACCTCAATCAACAAATCGGCAGCCCGTTTTGTCCAAATTCAATCAACAAGTGGCAGCTCATTCTATCCGCCTCAATCAACAAATGGCAACCCGTTCTATTCACCTTATTCAACAAAACGGCAGCCCGTTCTGTCCAAATTTAGTCCACAAACGGCAACCTATTCTGTCCAAATTCAATCAACAAGCGGCAGCCCATTTTGTCCACCTCAATCCATAAAGCGGCAGCCCATTTTGTCCAAATTCAATCAATAAGCGGCAACCCATTCTGTCCACCTCAATCAACAAGCGGCAGCTTGTTCTGTCCACTTCAATAAACAAAGCGGCAGCCCGTTTTGTCCAAATTCAGTCCACAATAGGCAGCCTGTTCTATCCAAATTCAATCAACAAGCGGCAGCCCGTTCTATCCACCTCAATCAACAAGCGGCAGCCCGTTCTTCCACCGCAATCAACAAGCAACAGCCCATTCTGTCCACCTCAATCAACAAGCGGTGGCGCGTTCCGTCCACCTCAATCAACAAGCAGCGGCCCATTCCGTCCACCTCAATCGACAAGTGGCGGCCCATTCCATCCAATTCAACTTTTATCCCCAGCAATGGCCCGTCCATCCATGTCAATCCATCAATCAAGTTCCTTAAGTTTACATGTCTACTTTGCTAGCTTGCTCTGTTCTGGATAGACTTGAGGGGTGTCTAGGAGGGGTGTCTAAGAATCTTTGACATTACTTGTACTAAGTCAATGGTTCTCCAAGTTCCGTCAAAGAGGGACTACTATAGACACCTCAATCTGGGGTTCCAAATTAGTTTACTTACGATATTTGATTCACCGGTGATGAAACAGATCAAGAACACCCCGGAAATATTAACGTGGTTGAGCTTTAAGTATTCGATCCCCTTTTAAACCCAGCCAAAATTCTAAAGCCTGAACCTTACCTACACACATTGATCAAAACCCAGTGCACGCTGGTCAAAGTGCTACATATTGGTCAAAAGTCAAAGTTTGACCATTGAGCAGCACAGAGTGCTTGGACCCGCACGAGCTAGTACCCTACCTGCGCACGCTGGTCAAACTTCGGTCCCATCACCTTTTCCCAACCATGATCATAGGATTTTTGGGGCATTTTGGAACCTTCTTATTCGTCTGAGATCATCTTAGGGTAGAGGATGTTCCCTTACGCCCTTTCACACACTTAGCATCACCTTTCCCTCTCATTAAATGAGAGGGAGAATTTCCCTCCAAGCCAACCAGTCATTAATTGGCTGGTTACTCCTCTCCTACACTCTTCCAACCTCTATATATACACCCCCCCCCCCCCCCCCCCCCTTCCAACTTCCAAAGGGTTACCAAGTTCCAAGCACAAAACAAAAACCTTAGACTCTTGTTCATCTCTTTCTTGCAAAAGAAAGCCATTAGCAAGCAACACCCCTACTTTCCACACAGCAACATCACCATCCATCAAGCTCATCCATTCAACCTCTTTACTCAAGCTCAATCATCTTTTCAAACTAAATAACCAAAGGTATAACACTTTTAAGTTGTATTCTGTTTTGATCATTGAGGGGGGCTAGCAGGGTCAAGACTAGTAATTAATACCAGTCCTGACCCTAATGCTGGCATGGTTTCAAAAACCGTAGCGCCAAGGACCAACGTGCGCCACTATGTGGCTGCGCACGCAGATCTTGCGGGGGGCCTGGGGTCTTGTTATTTTATGTTCTCCTTTGTATATTGGCCACTACAAGCATGTTAAAAACAAGTGCACTGCTTTTCTTTGTTAAAAATTGCTAGTTTGTCCTTCAATACTCATGCCTACAATAATGGAATACCCTTGGGGTCTTTCTGAACATGTCTCAGAGCCCAGAAATATGCAGAACCAAGCACTGGTTTGAAGGCTCAAACCAACGCGCGATTGTGGACTACCCACGCGCGCCGATTCAGTCTTGACTAGTGGCTGGCCTTTGCATAGGTAACCAGGCTTTGGCCTTTGTTTCATCCCCACATTGTTTATGGGGTGCTTATTCTTTTCGTGACCTTTGAGCCCATTCAAACTGCCTGTAAACTGTACATTAACTGCCAATAAACTGCGTGGTTTGTCCTGGATGTGCACTAGTCATTTCCATAGCCGAAAGAGTTGAAAGTAAGAGCTATGGGCTTAAGCTTACTGGTGCACGCAAGTTATGTAGTAGCACGTGCAGGTCAGATCTACATGCAGTGACTTGATCAGTGCATGCTGGTTTCTTCCTGCGCATGGCACTCCAAAATGGTTGACTTCCAATCTATTTAAACTCTCACAGGAGTCTATTTTCATCCTATGCTAATAGTTTTAATAAGCGAGCATGCCATCCATCACATCCTACAAACCTGTTACAGTTTTAATTCCTTTAAACTGTTTCCCCTGCCCTAACTGGCTAAAAATTGATTAATGAGAAAGAATCGCAAACGTTTTACAAATACCCAAGTAGAGACCAATCTCTGGATTGGGCGAGAGGGATGCCTTAAAACCCTTCCATTCTCGTAACCTGGCTCCTGAACCTCAGATATCAAGGTGACGACGGACCGTCTACAAGCCTTTTCAAATCAAGCAATGTAGCAAACGTTTCAAGTTCGGTTCCTTGGGTAGCGGACCTTCAAACCCAAGTGGCGACTCTGAATTGAACATTTCGCCACACTCTGAAAAGGGGCACACTCGCTTATCCCGCAACAATTTTCGAGGCGTGTGCCCACATGTACACATTTATCACAAAAGAACACCAAGGTCCAATTCTTTCACATAATAAATTCACCATTCATTCTCATTAATCAAATAACATTAAGCATTGTCTCGCATATCAATACATCAACGATACATATTCTCATCATTCATTAAATAACCAAGTTCTCATTACTAGTTCATTCCTCACCAAACTTCGTTAGCCAAGACTATTCGTTCTACTACCCATATTCTTCTTTCCTCTTTAACCTCATCACCAATCTATTGGTTGTACCAATGAAGTATCAACTAACCACTCCAAAGCCCAACTTCATAAAAATAGCTAAAAATGATTTCTCCCTCCAATTGATAACTCAAAGGATAATTAATAATTGCATCTCACATTTTTTTTTATTTCATAAACATAATTAATCATCACTATTCAAGTATCCCCATTCCAACTTTAACCTCATATTTTTCTTAGATGTAGATGAACATTTTCAAAACGTGATGGCCTACCACCAAAGCCTTGATAGACCATTGAAATATTTGAACGAATCTAAGAACATTCATGTCTCACTCGAACAATCCTATGGGAACGGGATACCCAATGTATACAAATATGTCTACCTCGAAAACCTAGAAATGTACCAATCATACGTGAGATTCAAACACGACATAACCCCCCAAAGTTTACATGAAACTGTATAACGAATCTATCTTATTTTGGCCATTACATCTTATCGGGTTTAGAATTAGACTATTAGACCACCACCGTTAGAAAGTAGATCTTTCGTACATCAATTTTTATATATAATACGCCCCAAACGGATTCCAAACGATAAAGTTATGCTCTTTCGAAGTACATGAAAATTCTGTCTTAAGACCCTGGGTATCGATACCACCAAAAACTAAGGTATCGATACAAAAGGGCTTAACAGTTTTAGGAGGTATTGATACCCACAACTTTTGAGCAGCATTTTTTCCAAATTTTGACAGATTTCAACACATGGGATGATCAAGCACCTCTTTTTACACCAAATCAACACATACATATAGAAGAAGAGAAGAAATCTCTACCTAAAGCTTTGAAATCAACACCTACGAAATCTACCAAACCCTTGAACTCCAAACTTCAAGATCTATAAAAAAACACTCCCTCCAAGTTCAACCCAACCGGGTACAAGTCCAAGATCATGACTTTGAAGAAATTAAGCACTTAATCTGCACAGAAACATGTAGAGAAAGAGGAGAAGTCCCTACCTCGAAGGTTTTGAGCAAAATTCCAAAGATCCAAACCAAAACCCTAACTCTCCAAGCCCAAATCAACCAAGTACACCTCTCCTGAGCTTGAGTGAGCAAAATCCAAGGTCTAGAGCACGCGAGTACGAGAAATTCGTGGAAGGCCTCGGTGGGTTTGAGGTGTAGTGGCTTGAGAGAAGTGGAGACAAAGCAAGAGAGAGATGGAGCAGAGAGAGAGAGAGAGAGAGAGAGATAAGGGGAGACATGATTTCTCATCCACACACACTTACATATATACAAACATGCATTGCACTCTCACCCTCCCACTTGTGAATGTATCACATACACGCCCTAACACATTCTCCAAATTCTATTTCATATTTTCCCACCACTTGAATCTTTATAAAACATTTGAGTTATTGAAATTAAATACGGGTCTCTACACCGTTGGAGAGAAAATGGTTCTATTTCATAGCTAACCACTTTTTAACTACTTTTTGGTGTTAAAAGGAACAAATGGCTATAGCCATTTTAAAATCCCATGTCCAAAACATTTGAGTTATTGAAATTAAATACGGGTCTCTACACCGTTGGAGAGAAAATGGTTCTATTTCATAGCTAACCACTTTTTAACTACTTTTTGGTGTTACAAGGAACAAATGGCTATAGCCATTTTAAAATCCCATTGGACATGCTCTAGTAATCCAAAATGGACTCTTAACAATCAACAAATTGAATTTTCTTCATCGGTATTTAAAGTCACAGGATAATTTTTTTTACATGCTTTTGACGCTCATTCTTTTACCTTTTTCTTCTGCGAAGTACATTTGTGTTTCTGAAATACAGCTTGAATAATTGACTTCTCCGGCTCATTTTGTCCATTTCTCAATCATGAATCTTGAGGTATTTCTTGGACTGCATCTTTGGTAAGTAATCGCTCATATAGTTAAAACTTTTGCTTTTATTATTGATGCAGTTCTTGGAGAATTCCTAAAAGGAGGTGCACTGCGCATTCCGCCTAGTTGTTATCACACCGAACACTTTTCAGAAGATCATGATCGATTGTATTACTTCTGTAATTCTTAATGGCTCATAGAAAACGCTTTTTTATGCTACACTTAAAAGGCAAATATAATATAATTTCCCTTCCCCGCCCCCCCCCCCCCCCCCCAAAAAAAATAAAAAACAAAAAAGGCAAACATAAAAAGCTGTGGATCTGGCAGCATCTGCTCTATAGAAGATCCACTTATTTGTCTAAACAAATACTCTCTCATAACTTAATTTATAGACATAACCCTCATTCACGAAAATCCATTCAGAATGATTGGGTCGATTATATCTTCAAAAATACACACACCGCAACAGCTGTTGTTTTACAAAGGCGGCCCCAACAATCTGTATGGAAACTATGTACAAAATGGCATATTGGCTCATGTCCTCATATCAACTGGCCACAAACGGTGAAAGAAACTCAATTTCCTAGTTTCCTCACTACAGGGTCCTTTCTACTAGCCAACTAACACATGTAGGTGGCTAAATAAGGTCAGCAGGAAGTGAATGCATATGCAAGATCTTCACATTCTGGTAGAAGCAATTCTAGAGAAAAACTAGAGCATAGAAGTTAATTCTATACAAGGAAAACAGTTCACCATTCGGATGCATCATCAGACAATCTTCCAGTCCGCAAAAGGCTGAAAGAAAAATAAATCCTTCATTTGCACCTTGTAGCTATTTACAACGAAGAGCCAACAAAATCACAGCAACGGCCATCTTACGCCTGCTCCCCAAATGCTTCGCTAAGAATGTCCATCATTCACCTTCTTTGATCTCATCTTAAAAGCCACAATGCAACCCTTCTCCACCAACTTTTTTCTGAAAGTCCTCCAAAAGACGCACTAATTTGCATAAGAATCCATGTATTGTCACTATATAGGGCTTGCTCTTGATACCTGCAATTATAAACCTCAAGTCATTGAGCATCATTGCCTCTCTTCTACAACCACAAAAAGGGTTACGATCAAACGACCTTGACATTCGGGAACGAAGATGAGGAAAAAAATGCAGACCAACTTGATTCGAACTTAAATGAATAGCGAATAGTGAATGTTATGCATTTGCTGCAATGATCATACATCTAGTAAATAATAGCTAAATTTCCCAGAAAATTCATTACAATCAAAACCCAATCAGAAGTCTGTCCTTGGTTTTTAGGCCAAAAAAAGTAACCATTAAGTGGTTTGCCACTCAAAATTTCCAAGAACCATAAATCTAAGACTCCAGCAAGAAAAGTTACTTGCACGCCAATCCAATTTCATCCCCTTCACCTAAGCTGTCTGTTTTTGCCAAACCTACCCTAAAATCAAACTTAGGCCGCATCATTCAAACTTTTTAAACCGGACTGCATTGATTTGTTTAAGGAGAGTAATCATGCACTTGTCTTGACTCGCACATTACACACTCAGTATGACACTACAACGAAATGAAGTTCAGAATAAGTTCTTCCGGTAATCAAGGAGCAGCCTTAAAATAATAGTAGGTACTCTTGGGAAAATCCATGTGTATAAGGAATGAAATCAGCAGGGTTAGGGAAGGGGGGAATGAAATCTTCTCCTTGAAAGTTGAAGTGTTAACTGTGCGAACAGCCGATACTTAGCAACAGAAGTAGAAGGAGATCGAGCTAGCCTTAATTGAAGTAGGGCTATGTTGCTCCCGCTCAGGAAAGAAGACGGGCAAGTCGATGAAAGTCACGCTTTTAACCGATACAGGACCAACTTCCAATCCAATAGAAGGACTTCTAGGTTCAGACAAGGTTGCTCTGCTTCGCAACCAGTGTTGTGGTTCAAGTGCCAATCCCAAGCTCTCCAACGGCAGCATTCCAAGCAACCCTAACCAGCAGCAAAGCGCTTCCTCGAAGGCAAAGAAAGTAAGCCCCATAGATAGATATAGAGTAAGCAAGCAAGGGGGCGAAGTGGTAAGCAAAGATCAATTGAGAATATAAGGATAGGTTGTAAGCTACGAATCATGAGTTATGGGTTCAGCTAGTTCTTCCCTTTCGCTTATTGAGCAGGATTCTCTCCCTTCAAACCTGCCTGTGCTCAAGTCGGGTGGTTAGGAAACTAAATCATAGAGGAAAAGTTGAACCCTTAACGGTTCTAGTTAACTCTTACCTAAGAAACTTGCAAGTCTGGACAAACTCCGATTTCCTAACCTGAAGATTCCAATGTAACTTTCTTTTTGAATAGTGAAAGAAATTTTATAACTGCAGTGTCAACCAAGGTCAATTTTTTCTCCGAAATGCAGGTAAGGATGGAAAACATGACAACAAACCCAAATGGGTTTTATCGAAATCATCCAACTCAAATTGTAAAGATCCATGCGGAGTCAATTCCATATGAGTTAGTGGGCCAGACTGGGCCACTAATTCAGATGGGGAAGTCACAATTGCTCAAATAGAGTGCTAAGTTAGTGGGCCAGACTGGGCCATTTATCAAGAACAATAGCTATGGCCAGGAATTACTTGGATCCAGAATCTACATGCTTGACACTCACGATTTCATTTGTCATAACAGTGAACTGGAGAATCTCTTGAAAGCTATCTCGTGCCAGTTTTAGTCAACTCTCCATCATCTTATGTTCTTTGATTACTGTAAGAATAGGGTGATTAAGAAATGGTAAAGTAGCAATCAAAAAAAGTATATGGTTCACACGTGATACAGTAAAAGATAAAGGTAGTTTAGTAAATAATCCAGTAAACTAAATGAAGGAAATAGAAAAAGAGTAGCATTTGAACCTGATTCTGCAGGCTTGTGGCAGCAGTCCAGCGCTGAGGATTTATAGTTGCAGCACTATCATGGATAAATGCTATTGTCCTGGATTCTTCTACTACAGTAACCACAATTGAAGGTGGTAATTCCCTCATGACCCATAAAACATATGCAGATGGTAAAGATGAACCTGTCTCAACGATGGAAACAGTATTTCATTGATCAGAGAGATTTTTAAGTTAGGCCGATTGTTTTCAAACAAAATCCAGAATGTATATTCCTTTCTTTCCTCCTTTCATTTATCAAAGACATTTACTCACTGTTGTATCTCTTTTTGCTGTCCCACAATTTAAGTAATTTAGGGAGAGGAAGGAGAAGATACAATCATAAAACACTATTGAAAAATAGAACCTCAAGAAAAACAAACGCAATCCAAAAGATGGAACCAAATAGAGCTGGACTAAGACATCTTACATCTGGACCCCTCATCATCCCTGCTTTTAGGATCAAAAGTCTCAGTTTTCACATCACCTGTGCGGCGTAGAAAGTATTGCATGTTGGAGCCTTCCCCTCTACGTATTTGAGTTTTTGGTTATGGTCTTCATTTAGTGAGGGACTCTGGGGTGGAAAGATTTCAGAAGTGCATGGTGGGATGGAAGAGAAGGTGTTAGTTGAAGGTAGGGAGACTCACCTTGATTAAGAGCACTTTTCCAGCTTGCCGACAGACTTCACATCCTTATTTGTCTAGCCTTCGGGGCAAAATGAAAAGAATAGTTATTGAGAGGTTTTGTTTGGTGAAGCGTAGGGGGAGAATACAAGCATCATTTGGCGCCTCGGTGGAGTGGAGCGAAATTGGTGCACCTCTTAGAGAGGGGGGAATTGGGTACTAGAAGGTTTAAGATCTCCAACCGAACTCTCTAAGGCAAGTGGTTGTGGAGGTTTGTGTGTGAGAGGATGGAGCAAGATGGTGGCTTCGAAGGATGTGTCCAACTGTAACGCCCCAAGCAGACTATTGGCTTAGTACTTTGATTTTGATCCACAAGCCACACCACATGGCCCAAAAGCTTAAGCCCAAGGTACTAGTAGTAGCCCACAAGGTTTGTTATATGCCCAAGATCATCCATGTAGACTTCCGATGTGGGTCGGGGTGTTACAATCTCCCCAACTTTATAGCATCGCGCCCTCGTGAGGAGTTGAGCACTAAAATCACCAAACCAAATCCAATGTCCAAGGCCCACATGGTCGTGTACACAGATTACTCTGATACCACCTGTAACTCCCTAAGTTAACACCACATCCCACATCGGAAGTCTACATGGAAGATCTTGGGCATATAACAAACCTTGTGGGCTACTACTAGTACCTTGGGCTTAAGCTTTTGGGCCATGTGGTGTGGCTCGTGGATCAAAATCAAGGTACTAGGCCAGTGGTCTGTTTGGGGCATTACACCAAGTGCAAGGAGATTACAAGTTATACGAGGTTGTTATTAGTAAGTTACCAACTGTCCCGAAAGCTTGCGCTATTAGGAAATGGGCCCAACAATTTATATCAAACTATTCAACATCCTACCTCACCGCAACCCTATCTTGCACGTGGAGATGTAATTTTCCAAAGATAGGGTGTAACAAAATACGAAGGAGAGAAGCAAAATGCAAATGTGGAAGAAATGCAAACAGATAGACTTGAACCCAAAACCTGTCACAACTTGAGCTCTGATAGCATGTTAAGTTACCAACTATACCAAAAGCTTAAGCCGGTAGTAAACGGGCCCAATAATGTATATTAAGCTATTCAATAGTTATGTCACTTGGGTTGGGCTTTGAAAAGGAATCAGAAAAGGTTGCGTTGTTTTTTAGAGTCATGTTATTTGAGTAGTTGAGAAAGCATGATGTGTTTGATCTTACGTATGGTGTGGGGTAGAGTTAAGAGAGTTTCTTTCCCAACCATTGATCGTCCAACCCTTGATAAGGGAGCTACAGTGGCGAATTACATGTAGAGGGAAGAGGATAAGGTAGCTTTGGATACTTTGCTCAAAGAGCGTTACTGCCATCGGAAATTGAGGAAATGTCAACTCTTTTGGAGAGGGAGATGATTTGCCTAACATTGGCTTAGGTGGGAAATGTTAAAGATAGAAACTTGCACCTTCGGGATCTCTTCTCTTTGGATCTCATTACTAGTATTTACGGGGAGGATATATCCTTACATTCTGTAGAAGGAGATTGGGGGGACACATGCTCCCCCCAAGGTTGCTTTCCTTTGTGTGACATGCTGCCCAAGGAACATTCTCACTACTGAACTTGATTCCTCAGATAGAAAACATTGGGAACTAGTGTTGCATTTGAAAAGTGAGATGCTGAATCGGTGGCTCATCTTCTGCACTATGTAGTGGTGTAGCAGCTTCGGCCTCCATCCTTCCATGGTTGGGTAAGGTGCTCCCAGAGGCAGTGATGGAGCATTTTCCCCGTCAGCATGTCGCTACCATAAGGATGCTTATGCAGAAGACTTGAATCAATGATTCTCAAATGTTTAATGGCAATGGAGAGGAACCTATGACATTTGATGGTGTAGAAAGTCTGTTTCACAGTGGAAGGGTTTGAAGTTGAATTAGGAACCTGGAATTGAGAGTTGTTTTATAGCATTCTGCCCAGTTGGGAGTCTAGAGTGTGTAACCCGTCGTTGGACCAGTTCCTGTACTTTCTACGGATACTTGCAGACTAAGAAGCGCAGACACTTAACACAAGGTGGCGTGTCCGTGTTGGACACTCTCGGACATGTCTGATACCCTTTTTTTCGTGTCCATAATTAGTAAATAAGAAACTTGATTTGAACACATGTCCAACACTCTTCATGCAACATGCCCACACTTCTTTGGTGTCTATGATTAAGAAATTAATATGTGATTCACACTTCTTGGACACTAACTAATTACATGTGATTCTCAAAGATTATAGTTTTGGAATGAAAGTAATTCTTATTACTATCCATAATTACATTCCTACCAGTCCCATGTAAATCTAGATTCTTCATAACTTATTGTATCTTAAGAATTATATAATTTGGGACATATGCTTTTGGGGATATGAATCCCTAACATATTTGGATATATATGATAGAACGTAACCCTAGGTCCCCAATGTGTTTGTGTCCTACGTTTTGGAGAAATAAAGTATCCGCGTGAACATAACCCTGGTCTTTTAGCTTATTTAGAAGTACCAAACCAAGTAATTTTGACTAGAGAATTTCCTATTAAATTGCTCCAAGGATTTCCGCAAACTCATTTCCCAGGAAAATATTTTCTAACTTTCCTTTTTTTTATTTTGTCGTCGATATCCCACTAAAATAAACTGCTCCAAGCGTAAACTGGGGGCCAGTCCAATTTAGCCTTCAGTATATTGTCCCCAACTTCATTTCAACTGAAATACATCTCTGGGGTACATTGGGAAGCTGGGAGCGAGGGGCGAAGCAAGAAACCCGGGACTGATTAAGGTAATCAGAACATATTGAAGAAGAGAGGGGGGCTGGAGATGTATGGTGAAGAAAGTAACATTGAGCAGTTAGTACCCAAAGTGCCATTATTGAACAATATATATCCAGAGTGTACATTCCATGAGTACCAAAAAATGGGATGGATGGCCACTTGGCCAGTTAGTATGTAAAGCAGTATTCATGTTTTCTTGCAGTTGTCAATTCATCAAAGGTAATTACTAAGTGAAGATCACACTCAAAAACTCCTCAAACGGATCACTAGAATAAAGCTTCATCTAAATAATGAAGAATAGGTTCCATGAATAAAGATAGAATCTCATATCTTAAATGCTAAGCTGACCATTTTCGTCCTATGTGAAACGTGAAGGGAAAAATTGAAGAGATACCTATTAAGTAATACAAAATCAAAAGAAGAGATGTACTGATAGCCTCAACGTGCTGATGATGCCAGTGATAGAGCATCTGAATAAGTAGACATGAATAATTACGGAAACAATTATTATGCGAGCAGAGAAGGAGAATTTAATTGAACTAATAGAAGCACAAGCACATACTGGTGTATCAGTAAAAAGAGCAACTAATGCACTTGAACTGAAACATAGAACAGACACAACTGCCAATCCTGCAACCTGCGCAGAAAAGAATATTTTAGTGAAGTCACGGATTAAGGAACCAAGGCACTACTGAAAATACAAAGAAAGACATCCCCATATTTTACAGAAGAAAAAAAAACACAGCATGCTGCATTCGATGGTTGACCTATGTATTCGATCTAGACCATTGGTTAAGCTACAAATATTTAGGGGATGAAACACAGTTGGCCAGCAAAAGATTAGTATTTCTAGCTCTATCAATTGATAATTCTTTAACAAACTGAATGGACAAAACATTTTGGGGGAAAAATTAACCCTAATGCATAAGTAACAATGGATGTCCAAACTTCATGTTAAAATATGTGCCCGGGACCAAGTCAATGACGACAATTAAAAAACATTATTTTTTCTATCATTGTGTTCATCAGTAATTTGGGATCAACCCAACAAAACTTGCTATCTGAGGGACGAATATCTTCACAATACAGGTGAAAAAATTTTTAAAAAATATCTACTTTCCCTTAGGACAGGAAATTATACAATAGTAAAGACCATTGGTCAAAAGAGAAAGCAACATTATAAAGGAAAAGTTAATACCAAACAACGGACTTTAATACCTTCCACATTTCAGAAGAAGCTCTTTCAGATCGAACTTTCCTCATTTTCAAGAATAATAGGAGTCCTGCATATGAGATTTCGTCATTAAAATTAATAGGATACTCAAGCAAAATGCAATCGAAAGAGAAGATGAGAGCTGGCAAACCTTCATACATAAGATACAGGATACCTAAACCAATAAAACACTACCCAACATGATTGGTATAGGGAAAAAAAATAAAAAATAAGTACCCAACATAATCAAGCAGTTAGAAATGCCTTTAAAGAACTATTTAAAACAGAAGTTCTGCCGAGCCAAGAGAATTTTGACCTCCATCTCAATGATTTTAGGGAGCGGATCAGAGATGGGTAGAAGACAAATCGTGTTTCTGCCTAGGGAGCTGCTTAATGTTTTTACGGAATGGTGCGTGAACAGGCTCAATCAACAGGAGAGAGAAATTGTTCTCGACTTGCAGGTAAGGGATGAATGATTCCCAGGCATTAGCAAAAAGATAGAGCTCCACGCATCTCTTGATCTCTGCCTACCTGGGGCTCGGCTAGTTTCAGTGTTCGGTCACTGACTCGAGGGGATGGAGTCCATATGATGATTCACCTCTGAAACTCAAAAGAACGTACTACTAACCTACCCCTGCAACAACAAGAAGAATCACCCAAGCCAATTAGCCATTTCCGTCTGTTCTCCATTCCACCTCACTTGTTCGGAGATTGTTAAAAGTACTTGAAAGGATCTTACTACCCTTGCGTGGTTGTCAACAAGAAGTAGTTCGTATCTCATAGTGGAAGGCAATAAGACAAAAGATGTGATTGTTCCAGTTCTGGGCAGCAAAACAAAGGCAAAGCGACATGTCAAGGTGTTCCACCCTCGAATGCCTGCTAAGCAAGCAAAGGTGGTGGAGGCAGCATTGTTGTACCAAGTCTCTGTTAGCAGCAAGCGTACTGAATTCCCGAGGACCGGCAGAGGCAGCTCAGGGGCCTGCATGGTGCAGCTGCCTAAACCCCACCCCAGGTTGGGAATTCTTAGGAGCAGGTCACTGAGGTTGGTAAAAACTCAGGTGCAGACTCTTAGGGGCCTGTAGGCGCATGGTGTTTTCTTGCTTTGCTTCGCAGACTCTGCTATTTCCCTTGGCTTGTTAACTTGCTCGGTTATAGTTCTTCTGATGGCATAAAACTGAGATGTGACCTCGCATGAAAGGGTCACATAAGTTCCACTTATATGTTGCAATCACTGACTATAATCCCATGTTTTCAAAAGGGATTCTGGGGCTCGCCCTAAGGCGAGGAGCATAAAAAACGATCCTGAGCATTGATTTTTAAGCAGAGAATACATAAAAATATTAACACACATGGAATATTTAATAATTAAAAACACTCCCAAGCATTGATTTTTAAGCGGAGAATCACAAAGGTGTTCCGTTCGCCCATCCGTCAAAGGTGTGATAAGTAGGGATGCTCAAAAAATCCAGCGAACCATGAATCCGGTCCGAACCGATTTGATCGGCACGTTTTGGATTGAATCCATGGATTAATGGTCTAAACACAGTTTCAAAAATTAGAAATGTGTGAGATACGAATCGGTCCATTGATTTTCATTTAGAAACTATGGATTTATGAAGCACGGATACTCTATTTTGGCCTCTGTATCACATATCATATCCATATCGGATACCGATACTCTCATATACGCTCCGGATACGTATCCGATACATTTTTTAAAGTAGCCTGCTTTTAGAATTATTTTTTGGTATCCCGATACGTTTCAGATACACGCGCATACGTGTTGGATACACCGGATAAGTTTTGGATACGTGCAAGGGTAAATATGTTATTAATTAAACGATATGGGTTTAAATTGCAATTAGGGCTATATTTTTCTTTTTCCCCCACCAATCGACACCAGAAACACATCGATGACATCCTCTCTCTCTCTCTCTCTCTCTCTCTCTCTCTCGTTGTGTGTGTGCATGTATATATATGTATATACAGTCCGTTTCAAATGAGGACGTCCTCATTTTAGTTAAAATGTGAACCTCCCCATTTCTCTCATTTCTAGATCGAATTTCGATGATCCAAGCCGCTCAATGTGATCAAAACGTGATTTTAATGGGACTTGCGAGAAATCAACAACAAAAAATGACCAGAAAGGGCTCCCCCAAAAAGTTTTTTATTGAACGGTTCAATAAAAAACTGCTCAAATCAAGCCCTTCCCGGTCATTTTTTTCACCGATTTCTCGTGGGTACCCTTAAAATCACATTTTGAACACATTGAGCGGCTCGGATCATCGAAATTCAATCAGGAAAGGGGAGTCGGCATTTTAAGAGGTCCTCATTCGAAACTTTCTGTATGCATATAACTATAACTATATAGATACAGCTATATATATAACTATATGTAAATATCTCTTTCGGCATGTGAAATGGTGAAATTGTGTAATGGAAAACTTTAATCATTAATGAAATTTTAAGAATTAAAAATTACATATATAATATCTTTTAATTTACTTTAAATTCAACGTATCCCCTAACATATTCGTATCGTACCGTATCCTACTTCTTAGTCGTGGATTAACCAAACCGGATCGTGAGATATTTATCGATAAAACATAAAAATATGATATTTAGTAAATAAATATAATTTTACATATTGCTATAAATTAGTTTAACTATTTTAGCTTAATGTGATATCGTCCATATAAAACCTAGGGGGGGTAATGCCTTCATGTAATGCTTGGATAATGAATGTTGGAACCTCGAATCTGGAATGGAATGCATATATCATTGCTACTTCTTCTTTTGGGGTTGTTTGATGCTTGAAGAATGTGGTTCCTGCCATGCTGGTAATGCTTTGTTGGAGAATTTGGTTTCTATTGCTGAGAATTTGGTAGCTGTACACTCCTTCCGTCCCATTTTGTTCGTCCTTTTTTGATGTATGCATCAGTTTTCATTCGCTTATATCTTTCAATATGAATCTCCAAAAATATGCAATATGGATCTTGTTTTATAGTTCTCATCTCGATTGGGTCTATAATACAAAGTTATCAAAGCTATGAAAAACATTATAGATTGGGACATATAAGCGTTTAAAGAACGGCATGAATAACAAAATTGAACAAACAAAATAGGACGGAAGGAGTATCATATACAGGTGTGTTGGAGAACATGGGGGAAGATCTGCTATATTGGATAATGCTTGAAGAATTTGGTTGTTGCCTTGCTGGCTGTTGGATGCTTGATGGAATGTAATCCGTAGATAAAATCGGGACTAAACCGTGACTCGTGGTTCGGATTGGAATCGGACCATAGGATTACTTGTCCGGACATGGATTGCATTTTCTTTGAACTGTGACTCGCGGTTCATCAGATTCATGGGAATCCGAACCGATCCGATCCGGAGCATGTGCAGCCCTAGCGATAAAGCGTACTAATGCATACGCTTTCGCACCTTTTTTGCCCAGATGACAGAGGCAAGCGCATCAGAAGAGTCGGGTTTAAGTGAAAAGTCGATTCATTTTGAGTAGTTGGGTGAAGAGGAAGAGTTTTCGCGTATTTGAGAGACGACATAGGGTTTTTACATGTTGAAAATATCAATGAACTCTGTTTTTATGCTTTAACATGCTTTTTTGTGAATTCTAACCAAACCAAACCAGCCCAAACCGAGCCCTGAGTCCCAATCAATTGGGATCAGCTACATGAGTCAATTTTCTCCATGGAGCTCTGTTAAGGGCCACTTGTTCACTCATACCCATTAGACTCATATTTGCACACAACAACAGTGTCTAATGTCAATTTAGGTCTTTCCCTCCCCGTAGTGTTGTTATCCAAAGCTATCATATCCGCTCTCTTAACTACTGCATCTCCGGATCTATGGTAGACATGCCCAAACCACCTTAGCATATTTTCCCCCAACTTTTCCTCTATGGATGTTACACCTACCATCTCACGACCCGTTTCATTTCTCGTCTAGTCTTACAACTCATTCACCTCAACATTCACAGTTCCGCTACAATCATCTTGGTCACCTGTTGTTTCTTAATAGACCAACGTTCTGTCCCATAAAGCATCACTGGTCTTATGGAAGTTTTATAGAATTTTCCCTTCAGTTTTGTGGATACCCTCTTGTCGCAAAGTACACCGGTAGCACTCCTCCACTTGAACAACCCCACTTGGATCATATGGGTCACATCATCGGCAATCTCTCCATACCTAAAATGGGTAAACTTTGGTATCTCCTGGCCTTGAATCATTACTCTTTCTTCATGCGCACTGCTGGTACCACTAAACTTGCACACCATATACTCAGTTTTACTCCTACTTAGCCGAAAACCCTTCGACTCTAATACTTCCCTCCAAATTTCTAATTTCGTATTAACACCTCTAGCAGTTTCATCTACTAGGACAATATCATCTGCAAACAACATACACCTTGGGATATCCTCCTGAAATTGTCTAGTCAATTCATCCATAACTAAGGAAAAAAGGTACGGGCTCAAGGTTAACCCTTGATGCAATCCTACTATGATTGGAAATTCACTCGTTTCCCCTACTGCCGATCTAATGGTAGTGATAGCACCTACATACATGTCTCTAATCTCCTCGATATACCCTTTGGTCACTCCCTTTCTCTCTGGAACCCACCACATAATGTCTCTAGGCACCCTAGCATATGCCTTTTATAGCACAAACACTATCCCCTCTTTTATGGTAGTTCTTACGCCTTGACACTTACGTCTCCCCTCCTGAGAGGTGAACCGCCTTGCCTTGAGCTTTCGCCTCCAAGATTTTGCTATATTTCACCTACAAGACTTTAGGACTGCAATTTTATTTTCTTATTGAGCTAGCACAGCCACTTCGCCGACATTTTGCTAGAATGGCCCTTTGCCTAGAGCACCGACACCCTGTCGGATATGAGTTAATGCTCGATTAGAGAAGGTAAGCCCCTCTAATTCCTTTTGGAATCACAGGGGCACAAGGAAACAGTAGATTGCCCCTTGGACCAAGTTTCCATGTTTGCTGTGATTTGTTTCGATTCTCCGAAATTTCGGAAGTTCGTCAAGGAGCCTATCAAACCCTTGCTTTCCAATGTCAAGTCGTACCAAGGTAGCTGCAGGAATCTGTGGCTGGATTGAATCCTTACACGAGGAGGGAGGAGAGCCAGTGTGGTCTGGACCTACAGCCTGTCAGTTAAGAGTCAAATGCTCTACACCACTGGGCTACTGAGGGAGGAGCTTAAGGAAGTCTCTTCTATTTTCATATCCAAAAGTAAAAAGAATAGAAAAAAATTTCCACATACTTCCAACAGAATTAACTTTCTTAAAACACTTGAGAGCTCTGCAAGTCCTCCAAAAGACAGTTGTCCATAGAATATCTTGTGGTCAATGCGTAAAAGAGAAACAATCTGGAGATCGTTGAGAGGTTGCGCAGAGCGCCAGCAAGAATCTATTTCAGGCAATGTCCAAAACCCAGCAAGAGAGTTGCCCCTAGTATCTTGGAGAGCCATGAAAAATTGGTTAGGAGAACCACCTTGTACGATAAAAGCATTTTTGCTTCCTTGATTCTTTCCTTATCTTCCCATAAATCCACTATGACCCCACTACTTATCAGAAAACAAAAGTCAAGACACAAACCTAAGATATCGGTAGAACCAACTTTCGAGCAACATAAATGCCTTAGAATCTAGGAAATGAGTAGGGACGTAGCAATAGAGACTTGAGTCATTCCGATATCTGTTGCAGAAGTGATCAATGAAAGCTGCAGAACTGTAGAATGGCAATAGCAACAATGGAGGGACAAGGATATGTGAGAATACAAAGTGATGGTCACGGAGCTAGACTAAACAACGAGGCTCACAAAGATGATAAGTGAGGTACAAAAGAATCTGAATGATGAAGTGCCAACTTCTTCATAGAACCGGGGAAAATGGAGTCACGCATTGGTTTGCAATCAAACTAATACCAATTCTATAGTCATCAACCATTGAACTCTGCAATAAGTTTACTATCCAAGACCGAACTAGAATAAGCCTCATTCTCATTAATTGCATGACATGTATCCTTTTCCCTATGCTGCTCTATCAAGGGCAATATGACTAGTAAAATTCAATAAATTCAGATCATTTTGTACCACATGATCTACGCCAATGTAAGTCTTAACCTCACCCAAGTACTTTCATAACATTATCCTTACTGCCTTTTCCTTACTATGGCATCTAGTAGTCATCGTTCTATGCCGCCAAACCACCTTAGTCAAGTTTGTCTCAACTTATGTTTGATCGCCACCACCCTATCAATTAATGGCATTACATATCTAGTACTCTTTCTCCTACTCTCAATGCAAATCCACCTCAAAATCTTCATTCTGGCTACACAAATTTTACCAAGAGTTGTCTCCTAATTACCCACAATTTTATACTGTATAACATCGATGGTATACTTCTCCCGCAACAAAACTCTCTTCAATTTAGTAGGAATCCATCCATCGATATGGCAGAAGCATACCATGTTTAATAATTGAACCTAGACACCATACAGAAGCACACCTAAGTTGATTAACTAATTTGCACTCTCCATCCATGTTAATAGATGAACCTAGATACAAGAAGGTTCACTTTTTTTGTACTAGACTCCTAACCCTGCTTCTGAACTGAAGCTCTTCTTGTTTGAGAGTTTGATTGTATTGACTGATTAATTCCTGAACATTTTTGAATTTGACTTTCTTCTCTATTAGCACTTATTATGTCACCAAAATTTTCGATTTCATATTATTTCGCATGGTACTTCTGTAATATTTTGCATATCATTAGTTGCACGTGCGGGGAAGTGTTACGCTTTCCCGCATTGGTTAATTATAACCTCCAAAACTCGTGAATAAGCCTGGGCAGCCTCTCCACTCATTGCCAATTGGTTGAGTTGGATACTTTAACAAAGGTATTTTGCACGCAAATCCATCTTTATGCCAGCCATCATATAGATTCACTCTTGAATAGGGGAAGTCTCACTTAAAAAGGTTATACGTTCCTAACGCAGATCGTTGAGTTGAGTATGATTAAAAGAATTGAAATAAGCAATTGCAAAACACGACCAAAAAAGAGGAAGGCGAAAATAATTTTATTATGCTACCAAAATTAATTGGGGACTACATGGGTTATGTTGTTGTTGTGGTATCAAAATTAATTAAGTTATAGCAGTCGAATGAAACTTGACAGTATGATGGTAGAAGGTTTGTACGGTTTGATTACAGAATAGGAATATTTCAAAGAAGAAATGGAGTAGATGAAGAGCATTTAACAGAAAGAAATGTAAACCAGAGTAGCATCAGCTGGGGTAACGAGAGCAGATTGGACACCATGAATATTCTTATCGAAGAATGCATAAAAATAAATGATACGGATCACATAGACAACAAATGCATTACATGAGATGCACAATTACTAAAAGCTGGAAATAACACAACATAGAACAATAGATGCTCACCATAACATGCTAATGCTCCTCCTAACAAAAGGATCGCTATGGAAAAAAGATCTACATATACCTGCATGTTTACAGTCAATATGACAATGCTGGAGAAATTATCAATAGCAACAAAACTAAAACACGCATTTCTTAAAAGGTGAAAACATACAATCATATTGAAACCATATAAAGCTAAATTCAACGAACGGTAACAATTGCAGATATTGTGCATAGAAAATATCATAACCGGACGTCCGGACCCATAAAAACTTGAGTTGACTATTTCATCAAAATTTACAAACATAATTACAATAATAAGTAATGAATAATAAAGGATAGAAAATAAATAAACAAGTCATAGTCATAGAAAGTTTATTGCATGCAAGTGTTAAAACTAGTAAGGACCGTGCCTTTTGGGAAGATGGAACACACAATAGGGATCGGTGATCCCTAGAGAGAGAGAGTTTTGAGCTCAACCAGGAGGAATTATTTCCGGGGTAAGGGAAATTTTATACAATGCTACCAAGGCGCACCAACTCAATAGGGACACGTCAGGTGGCACACTCTTTGGTTCAACACAACACTCTAGGTGCTTACCAGACTCTCTCTCTCTCTCTCTCTCTCTCTCTCTCTGTGTGTGTGTGTGGTTATTGTGCAAGCCTCCTCAGATGGATGAGATATTGAGGCCCCCTAACGACCATGTAACTCCATCCAATCCACGAATCCTCCTATTATTACAAGTGGCATCCCTAGGCCATGCATCAATTTCAGCACTCGGAGGAGGTTGGAGCATTGTATAAAGGAGCTGGGTGTCAAGCCCAAGTGGTCCGATTGTTTGGACTCCAAGGTTGCGCCTGCTTAACCATGGGGGGCAAGTTGGGTTCAACTAGAGGGCTTGGCGGATTGCCCTTGGAGATTACAAGCCAACATTGTGACATACTCTCTCAAGGTAGGGAATATAGAGACTACTCGGAGGTAACCACATGTCACCACGAGAGCTGGCTGACATGAGCTCAAACAAGTGCTTTCAATGTTTTCATGATGTCAAAATCCAAGTGCCCTGGATAAGCGGGCATATACACAGTAATTCGTATGAATCTTGGACTAAAATGAATTGTAGCTGTAGAAGCAGTGTTTCACAGGTGTGTGGTTCCAGCGCCTAGCGCAGCCAAAATGCCTCAAATCACCTTGAGGCGAGGCAGAGTCTGCGAAGGGCGACAGAGGCTCCTGAGGCGTGCACCGTTTTTGTTTTCCCAGATTGGCTCAAGATCTTATCTCAACCAATGATTTGTATAGTTGTATACTTGAGTAAACTACTTTATAAGAGTGTCTCTATGAACACCAATGGCATCTTCAAGTAACCTTTTCTGAAGTGGGGGTAGGAGGGGAGTATACTATATGTGATATTGTCCTTACTTCACAGACTCTCTAGAATCCATTTCTCATGTGTAGATTCCACAAGTACCACACCAGTGATTTTGTTAATTGAGCGTGAGTAGTAAATTAAGAAACTATATCATGGCAATCCTTAACAATATTAACAGGGAAAAAAACAATTAACTTGGAAATAAGTTCATACCCGGGCCACCAGGTCCGAATCAATAGGATTCCTTCCCATACCAATCCAAATAAGGACAGCGAAGGTGATCATTAAAATAAAAATCAATGCAGTGACCTGTTTGCAAGTAACAAGTTACCAAATTAAAGATGTTTGACATGACCATTTTTATCACTGTAATGAAAAAGTCCCCCCATAAAAAGCATCAAAATTGCTAAATATTAGGAGCACAAATACATGAAACTTTCACCACTCCCATACCAAAATCACAACCCTTTGGCGGCTTCCAACATGGATGGCTCGGAAAGAGCAACATCTTCTGTGACTTTCAGCACTTGAACGTGACTTATTTGATGCTCTCTCCAACAAATTTTCTCGAGGACTAGACTCTTCATCCTCGTCATCTTCATCATTTGCCTGATGGCAGAGGTCAACCCTAAAACCATCCCCAAACATGAGAAAGATGTAGCTAATAAAAGAACACAGATAAGTATGAATATTTACATTGACTTGGTACAAGAATATGAGCTGAAACTTGCATAAGAGATGGCCGGAGTTATGGAAAGATTCTCTTTATCTGGATAGTACACAACGGCCAGTTAATTATTAACCATTTAGTTAATTATTAACCATTTAGTACCATTGTGCCCATCATAATTAAAGAGAAATGAGATAAAGAAGTTATACGTTATGGGCCAGTTCGTTAGACCATATATGAACATCAGATTGTACTATACATCTAAGGTGACCAAATACCCGGTCCCAGTGTTTGGATATATAATACCACAAAGTGTGGGGTATACAATACCAAGGGAGGTGGGGTATTATTAATCAAATCACCTAATACTAATACCTAGAGGTGGCAATCTCAACCCATATTTTTTAACCCGCCCAAATCCGTCCACTTATAACCCAACCCAACCCAACCCGCCCATATTGTTGAATGGGTTTATATGGGTTGAAAATGGGTTCAATATGGGTTTTGTGGTTTTACTAATTTTCTTTGGTATGTAAATATGTAATGAAGTGTAGTTGTGACTCGTGAACAGCAATTGAGATCCACAGTACAGACCCAATCCCAACCCAAATTAGGAGAGAGAGAGAGAGAGAGAGAGAGAGAGAGAGTGATTGAAGTAGAAAGGAACTGAAGTTCAATTTCAAACGAAGAATATTACTCCTAATGGACGCGATAAACTTATTGACAGAGGTTCCGTGAACAATGTTCACGAAGCGGTGCAATTTCAGTCATCCATTCGAGCAATTAATTTGCTGAGATTCGTTTTCAATTATGACCAGTCACAATTAATTGTTACCGGTCATAATTGATTTTTAATCCGGACTATCCAAAAACACTTTGAACGTGCACAATCGGTCTCCATAAAACATTCTTTACGGAATGGTCTGCAAATAAGATTTTTCTGTTAAAGGACAGAGAAGAAGACTTCTGGTTGGTTTGGATTGTTAAGTCAAAATGATTTTTTTTTGGTCTTTATTTAAATTCTTTTCGCATTTGTTAATTTTGCTTCAAATTTTTGTAATTTATTGATTCATCTCGTCGAGAGGAATCGGAAAAGTAAATTTTTTTTTATCGAAACTCATATTTATTTTAAGAAAAAGATTATTTTTTCTTATTTTTTCTTTATTCAAAAAATCATGAGTTTCGATCATAATTTTTTATTTTTTCGATTCCTGTGTTGATATGAATCAATAAACTACAAAAGTTTAACAGCAAAATAAACAAATACAAAAAAAAAATTTAAATAAAGAAAAAAAAAAAGTCACTCAATTTTTAATTCAAACGCACCCGAAGCCGACGTTGGTATACCGGATATTTTAGCTTAGGGAGAAAAGGAAGTTAAATGGGTCGGGTCGGTGGGTTTGGACCATAATTTTTTAATTTTTAGATTCTTCTCTTTGAATAGAACCAATAATCAACAAAAAAATGACACGGAACGTACAAATTGAGTTTTAATCAAAAAAATTTACTTTTCTGAATCCCCTTATTGAGACAAATCAGAGAAGAGAGGGGAAAGGGGGGGGGGAAAAAAAATCCGGAAAACGGGTCGGGCGGGCTTGGATTTTGCTTGACCCATATTCGACCCGACCCATTTCAACTCGTTTACTTTTTGACCCATATTTGACCCATGACCCGTTTCAACCCGCCCAGACCAGCCCGTTTGGCACCTCTTCTAATACCTATTAATCAAATGGGATTGCATCTCCGAACGAACTACATATATCTTTCACTATTAGTCCCATCAAAAATAGACCCTATAGGTGTGAGTAAACCAGTATATGGACAATTGAGCACAAATGAAGTAGATACCAATCATGATAAGGTCAATAAATTAACTCTTCCCACATCATATACATGCATTACCAGCGCCAAGGTATAAATTACAAAAATAATTTGTGGCATACAACTGCAAAAACTTATGAAATTACAAAAATAATTTGTGGCATACAACTGCAAAAATTTATGGGAATGGTTTACTAACAATTAAAGACTGCAGAAAAGAAACTTTAGCAGCATCTGAAGGCAGCACACAGGAAAAAGCCACACAAAAAAAGGGGGATTTTAACCAGCACATAAAGACTAAAGTTGGAAAAATGAGAAAGAAGAATACGCTTAAGCTTCAGAACCCAGCTAGACTTGGCTAGTAAGTACCCTATTGTAGAGTCAGCAATATCAAATTACAAGATAATATTTCAACCCAAAGAACCTTGTTCCAACAAATCTCTTTTTCACCCACCCAGTAAGAATCTCACTTGAAACTAACCACTTCTTTCTCTTTCATTTCTTGTCTTTCTGTTCTTTTCTTTCATGTAAAGGAAGAAACGGCCTATCATATTCAACCCATCAAATATGAAAACTCCCACACACCCTAACATTTAAGGAGTTGGAGAAACTTATAAACTCCCTCCCTAAAGGCTAACACCCTTCACTTAAAAAGTTTGTATGTGTTCCACAACTAAAAGCAAATAAAATGAATAATCACTCTTCCTACTTTAACAGTTGCAGTCACACATCCAGCGACTAAATGCTAATGCAATGACGCCTCTCATGCTCTTCTTAGAAACCCATTAAACTCAGAGTCCAATGACCTCTAAAATGGCAGATGTTGCAAATCAAAAAGTCAAAATAAAGGGAGGAAAAAAAGGCAGCTCAAAATACACAGTTTTGTTGGAACGGGACATGCACAGAATCAGTCAGTCCCACAATAATCTAGTTACATAGTTGCAGATTATAAATCATAGAAATTTCCAACAATGTAGCACATACCAGAAAGATAGAAGTAGAAGAAATGCTGCAAGAAACAAAATTTTGGGGCAGGCTGCAAAAGGAATATTCCATGATTTAGCTCTGCCAACAACGCACTTTAGTATTGATATCTAGTTGCAACTTGAAGATAACATATACCCATCACAATAAAGCCACAAGATTGCGACCAGCAAACCCAATCCTTACAAGCAGCAATAAGAGTTAACATGAAATAAACAACGTAACCTGCCAGGACACAATGAAATTACACAAGTTAGTTCTAAGTAAAGAAAAAAAATAGGCCTTTAAGATTACTCTCGCCTATCATGCACACCAAATATCAACATAGATAATGCGATTAAACGCTACAATGAAGAAATAGAGCCAACATCCAAAAGAGCAATCTGCTGACTCAGCAGAATCCCACGGCTATAATGATGCAGGAGAAGAAAATATTGTCCGTAAGAAGAGTTTGTATGGATGGACTAGAACATGCGCCCATGTAGTGCTCAAATGAATTTGATATGACAAGATTATCAAGTGGCATTTGAGGTATCTCATGGGTACTAGGGATGAGGTTGAATATCATGTGGTAGATTCTGATCTAGTGGAACACATTGCTAGTAATCACGTACATGCTTACACTCGGCAATATTGTGATCAGTTGGGTCTCTCAATAACGAAAACACCATCAATATCTCTACCACAAAACCGGACTATGTTGCAATTATATGAGCATCGAAAAAGATTGTATGGCTAGAGACTTTGATGAGAAAGGTGGATTTCTTGCTTGACGGGTGTGCTGTGAATCTGTGATAGTCAGAGTGTGATACATCTAGCAAGGAATTCAATATTTCACCTAAGAACCAAGCAAATTGATGCCAAACACCATTTCATCTGTACACTCTTAAAGTATGGAAATCAGTCCAAGAAGATCCATATCAGAGAAAATCCTGCACATCTT
Source organism: Rhododendron simsii (assembly GCA_014282245.1). Classification (NCBI taxonomy): domain Eukaryota; kingdom Viridiplantae; phylum Streptophyta; class Magnoliopsida; order Ericales; family Ericaceae; genus Rhododendron; species Rhododendron simsii. Next base: position 28,697,454 of record CM024954.1, read on the forward strand.
TTGACCAAGTTGGTTTGGTTGCTTTGAGAGACTAAAGCTATGCTCCAACTATATTGGACTTGGCCTTGGAGGATGGTTGAATGAGTCGTTGAGGTATGTTGAAGACTTGAAAAGTGCAGAAGCAGCCTGGGCATTAAGAAGTGGCAAAACACTGCCTTTTTTGGCCAAGTTAGGTTGGAAAATGCTGAAGCGTGGTTAGCTCAAATGTGGAGTCTATCTCAGTATGAGTAGAAAAGGCAGTTTAATTCGTGTATTTGGCAAGCTAAATCATATTCCTTGTAGCCCTATGGCAATTCAGTGGAAGTACTATAGGGACGCGTTCAATATTGTTTTGGAGAGCATTGGAAACCACGGATTGTGAATAAGGGACAAAAGGGGTCCACAAGGATAAGGTATACATTGGGTTACTTGTACTATTTTTGGTTAGAGAGAAAAATGAAGGAGTATTCTTAACTGATGGGTGAAGAAGGGATTATCTAACACCACACTTCGGATGGTATTAGCTAATTCAACAAACACCAGACTAGGCTAGGAGGGGGAACATGCGGGTGAACATGTTCCCTCATCTCATGCAAACTTGTCCAGGAAAGGTTATCAAGCATGCCATATATAAAGAAAAAGCTAAAATTTGTTCCCCTAATCATGAGTCTTGTTCACTTGAATGCAGTCTGATGAGACTAGAAATAATGGTTTATGTGCAGTTCTTCATTCTCTAAATGGTTTAGGACTTCAATTCCTATGAATCGCAAATAGTGTGGCCCTGCAATTCATAACCTGTGCGTGTTGGGTTTCAAAATACAGATTGGTATACGTATTATGAGAATAATTCGACAATCTCAAAACTGATATTTATGTAAGCCAAGTAGCTCGGCATTCTTTTGTTCTAATTGTTGCATATCATAGATATTATATAGAATGGCATCAAAATCTGGGTTGGGTAGCACACTTAGTCATGCCATGATTCATCATATAACAACTTGGAGCAAAATCTCTTTCTTTTTCAGAGCCTTTCGTGGGCTTGCTCTGATTTAAGGAACTTGTATTTCCATTGATTAAGAGTAGCACCTCTTTACATGTTAAATAATTGCATTTTTTTTTTTTTTTTGCGATTTTGTTTTGAGTTCTTTTTTGTCATTCAATACACCATGTATGGATGTTTTGTAATTTCACAAATGCTATTAAGTTTAAAGTTTTTTTTTTTTGTCAAACAGAAATTAAGTTTAAAGTGTTTATTGTTGGAGGATGAATGCTTTGAAGCGTTTTGAAGTTGGATGATGAATGTTGACTTGTAGGATATTTGATTTGAATGATATTTTGCTTCTTCAAGGTATAAGTTTTGCTAATGGGTGAATCATAAGAAACAAATATTTGAAACTTTGTAAGCAGGTGGAAAAAGATACTTCGTAAGTTCTATTTTTGTGACAAAAAACGTTTGTCACCCTTGTGTGCCCACCAAAAAAGATTATCGGTGACACATTTGGTTGTCATGGTAGATAATTTCAGTGACAACTCGTCACAGAATATCATTTTTCTACGACAGCACATTGTTGTCACCGTTGCATTCAGCGACAACCCGTGTCACAGAAAATCTCTCTTCAGTGACAACATATTTCTGTCACCGTCGACATCATCCCGCGGCAACTACACCATTTTGTCAACCTTGACTTTTAGTGTCACGGTCCTCACGGATACAATGACACCCTCTTCCTGTATCACCAACAATAATAGGTGACAAAAATTGGACCTTTGGTGACATATTCTCATGTCACCAAACATGTTTTTTCTTGTAGTGAGAGTGTCTTAATTTCTTCTCCTACCCGGCATGTTGTTTACCATGGTTTTTAGGTTGTGGCCGCTCCAAAGGTGGATGTTGTGCTCAAGTATAAGGCTTTCACAGGTCTTTGACCATGAGGCGCACATATAGCTGCGCACGTGTACGTACAAGATTGTATGAACTGCATGATTGGTAGATGTTCTGAAGTGTGAGTAATTGTGTTCCAAGTTAAACAAAATACTACTATTCCTACAATCGCTATATTGCCCCTATTTAAAAGTTCTAGGCACTAATAGGATGCCTAAGTTAACAACTTTAGGCTTTCGTTGCTGATGTGGGAAGAAGCAATGTCCCAAATTATACATATCAATACAATGTTTGATCGGGGATACAATACCCGGTCCAAACAAGAGCAGTTGTTGGGTACATGATGGCCCCATAATGTATGGATCCTCGATCTTTCCCTGTTCTCACCACTTTAATTCCATCTCCTCCACGACAAGCATGACAACAAACAATACCCATCTAATCCCCAACAGATGGGGTAGGAACCAGGGAGGACTGGAGACAAGATCTAATCTTTCGCATGCTCCCAATTCAATGCCCGAAGGCATCAGGAAGGGCAGCCCTAGTGACCCGAGTACCTCTAAGACAAGTGTCCTAACACATAACTCTCAGAAATCACTTCATACTTCATAAAACTATACTAACGACGTTGAATGAGCTAATCTAAAAAGTAATAATTCACACTCTTCGATAATATACCTGTGGTACAATGGCATTAGCTAATTTACTTTTTGTTCACATGCCAAATGGCACTTTGTTACTTGCTTAGCTCTACGTAATTCTCTAAAATGCCTGATGCTATTTGTGACTATTCCCTGTGTGCACCTCATGTTTGAGTTCTTAGAAAGTTTTTTCGTTTGTATCTTCATACAGGCTCCCAAGAAAGAAAGAAAAAATGCTACATTTTAGCATTTCCCATGTGGTTCCTCTCATTCAATTGGAAACCCAAGAAACCCCAACATTTTCACCAACTAGTAATATGGTCCTTCCATTTCAAATCCTCCCAAAGGAAGCAAATACGGAGGTGCCACGCCCATGCAAGGGTAGGGGCGGTATTTTCACTTAAACCCGTGAAATGGAAACAAGTAATGCATAAAGCTACAAACCCAACATGCTTGTATACAAGACAAGAAATCTTCAATATGGTAAAGCATGAGAGACACGTTCTTATCCGATGATGATTGTCTTAAACCATAGCACTAGGTCTATGACTCGCTAGAAGGGTTTTAAATGAAGGTCGTTACGTAACGCATAGGGCAATATGTAATGGGATTTCGGACATCTGATACTGTATTTACTTGCGTTTTGCCAAATATGGACCGACACGGTCCAATATCGCCAATATATGGCCGTATCACCAACACTGTATGTTTCCCGATACCACAACTTAAAACCCAGCGGTCACTCATCTCCTGCGGATCACCGGCTTAAACCACCACACCAACGTCTAAATAGGGTGAGGCAATTGTAACGCAAACGATAGTTAAAAACTTCCTCAAGTACACACGGCAGACATATAACAACTATATCTGCAAGATTGCTTACATGACTGCTTATCTCACCAAGCCATGGTGGGGCAATGGATATGGATGAATAAGGTTGTGGTGGTAGTGGTTACAGTGGGAACAAAAGTGCGGGTGGCTGGTTTTGGTACTACAATGAGAGAAGCAGAATGTGTAGTTCTGAAATGAAATTGCTAGATTTCTCACATGCAAAATTGAAACTATAGCAGCCAGGATTGTAATTCCCCGAGATTTTTCTTCTCGGTTGCAGTTGGTGTGAAAGAACACATGGATTTTAATCGGCTGGAATGCTAACAACCCCTGACAATAAAACCAAGTGTAAATGTGATGGGGAGTTGTGAGGTTTAATTAATGGAAATGGAATTGTAGGACCTGAAATAAAATCCGCTGAAACTAATGGGACTACTCACATAATGAACACTCTCAAATATAATACAGTAATGAATCAACACTTCCTCTCTCTAAGCTAAATGACACTTAAAATGGTAGAAGCAATCCTACACTTACAAGTGCATCAAAAGATAAAAGAAATATTGAAAAAAAAAAAAAAAAGAATTGTCATTGAGCAAAAAGCAATTTCTTACCCATGTTAGAAGATCCAATCATTAAGTGAAACACCTGCAATGGTAAGTTCAATCGCATCAAGGGTATCCAAAAATTTTAACAGTAAAATAGGCAGCTACTTGTGTAAATTATCACTAACATATTGATGGTCAAGCAACTTGAATTACCATATTGAACTATTATAGGTTTCTAAACACAAGATCTTACCAGTCATGCAAACCTCGAATTGAACCATGTGAATCTAATAGTTTTCTAAAAACAAGATCTTACCACTCATGCGAACCTCCAATGTAAGGCTTTATACTTTGTCTCATGCTACTTAAATGAAATACACGGGAATGTGTGTCGAAAATGACATACATATAGTTTATCTACAAAGATTACATCCAGAGTACGACAAATTCTACTCATTTTCACAACGAATCAAGTACTAAATATCTGGTCGTTGATGCTGGAAATAGAGAATTGGTGCAAAGATCAAATATGCTTTAAATATCAGAGACATAAAAATTAGTGATTTAATAGCTTTTATCTCAGTTGTTTAGGAAGCAGAATATTTTTCTCCTGTTGAAGGTTAGCTATTAGAATAGGAAAAAAAATTCCCACCTCTCAATTAAGTAGAATACGAACAACAACATTGTGATTCACCAAAAAGGGAAAAAAGATAGATGTAACTTCTTACCACAGAATTGCATTGCACTGGCGTTCTACCCATGCAATGAACATGTTGTGTATGAAATTTGATTTCATGTAGTTGCCATTTTGAGATGTTTTCTCTACAAATCACTTATAAATTCGCCAATCAAGTTTATTAAATAGGGTTTGAAAATTTTATATTACAAGTGAATCAAATGCGTCCCTAAAAATAACATAAACACTTAAAGTTTTTTGTCAGTTTGACAATATGGGACACATTCTATAGATTTAAGCCCTTAAAATTGGATATTTTCTCCATTAACACATGATGCCATATTTTTACGAATAAAGATAATGCTCTGACTATCATAGACAATCTTGCCTTTTTTGTAATCTGTCGAGTTCTAGGCTTAAAGCCATTCTACTTCTTAATTTTCATAGTAACTAGTAACTTGTAAGCAATTTGTTTAACTTGCTTTACTATAATTTTTGGCATTTTTTTAATCTGTCAAGTTCTTGCATTTTCCGCATTTTGAAAGTTTGATTGCTCGTTTCTTTGTTTGATTTTTTTCATGGGCCTAGTTATTAGAATGTAGTATTTATAGTTTTCTTTTGTAAGAAATCAAAGAGTGGATTTTTTTACACACTCTGCATTAGGTGGAAAATATGGCTCGAGGAAACGTAGACTGTTAAGTATATAGCTCTATAGCTTATAAGAGAGCGTGGAAGCAATATACATCTAATGAAAAGAATGTGGAACAGCAAAGAGACAAAATAGATTTATGGCTAATGCGAGATAAGTGAGGAATGTGGGTGAGTTCTCTTAAGTGAAGAGAACATTCTTTCAATTAGAAACGAAAACATTCACAGAAAAATAGGGGTACCACTGATAGAAGTTAAGATGAGAGAAAATAGATTACGATGGTTTTGAGTAAGTAGTACAAGACATTAAATAACATCCAAAAAGAGGAACTAGAGCCTACATACACATGATTTCACAACATACAGAGTGTACATGCACATAATTGCACTTTATTTCACAACACAGGTAAAACAAAAAAGTGACTACATACAAACAGGGCCAACAGAGAGACAATGAGAGAGAGAGAGAGAGAGGGGACGGTTGTCCCGTTTGCAGCAACGAGCAGAGAAGACGAGGTTTAGATTTAAATCGTTTGTATTGAATAGTGTACAAGTATATATCATATTAAAACTACCCAACAACCCTAATAGTATATTACCACCACATTTAACCCTTTAGATTTGCAAAATCACGTAATTAACCACTCTCGATTGATCCCACCTGGCCGATTAGTCGCCAACTAATCCCGCCTAGCGGCCGACTAATCATCCTGCCACCTAATACAGTACCAAGGCCACCGCCTAGGCCGATTTTTAAAACCCTACACAAGTTTACCCATATTGTTGCTTTGTCAATCATTGGACTTGTCAAAAATACTGAATAAACACATACGTTACCTTCGGGCCATATCATTAACATGTTTCGCATTACAAAAGGCGAAATTATATGACAATTATATCTTGATTACATGCCCTTAGGCACGTCCATACATAACATAGAAATCACACTTGGAAAGGGTGTACAAAAAGTTAGAGCAGCAGGTACTTTAGCGAAACAGATTGCGAAAGAGGGGAAATTAGCCGCATTAAAATTTCCATTTTGAAACAAACCATAAGATCCAAAATGTCATCCACTGCAATAGTATAGCTTCAATCATGCACCATTATGTGCATACTTGACAAATATTGTTTTCGCTCAAAAGTTGTCATGATTGCAACATCAACAAAAGAGGCTTCAAGCTTGATATTAATGTGCAAGATGTTTAGTTGATATGGCAGACATTTCAAGACATGGTCATACTTCCTTTCTTACAAGTATGTGAACAATATGTTTAACAAACTAAAAATTCAAATTTTCAATCCAAGGTGTTAACTAATAAATCAATTTCGAACAATCGCAACTCTACTGGTTGCTGCATCTCACTGTTTAGAACCAGAAGTAAAACAAATGAACCTCATAAGAAATAAAGGATTATAAAATAGTTCTTACTTTCTGGCGAGTCCAACCAAGATGTGAATTCCTAGCTTGGATCCTCATCAACTGGTACAATGACGGAGCAATAAACCACATCATACAAGAAGGGCAATTTGTATATACTCAAGAGCAATATAAAACAAATAATAATAACGGAAGAGTGGGACAAGGAAGAAAACCATCATATTTTAAACATTAGTATCCCAAAACGGTAGAAGCTACAATACACAAATCAAGTTGTTTATAAAATCCAAGGAAAAAGATTAAGGATTTGCTAGGGTCCATTCGAAGCAATGGATTTCAAATCAAGACACTTGATACTCAACCTTAAACAAAAAGGCTTATCAAACTGAATTGGACGATGCATCAGAAGTAGAAGATGATGCAATTTATTGGGATCCTTGCATAACTACAGTCCCTGGCATGGAGGATTTCAAATCACACGTGTTACATAGTAATTTCAAATCGATCTTGACAAAGATCTCAAACTCAGTATCGACATCCCTGTAACAAACAATTTCAGCTGTCCTATTGAATAATAATGTCAAATCCTTTGATTTGGAATACATACCAATCCAAATGGACCCTAAAAACATAAAGCTAGTAAAACAAGGGCATGAATACGAGTTTACAACTTTCGCGAGTCGTGTACCCATAGCGCACCCCTAAGGCATGACGGGAGTCCTAATATGCTATTCAATGTTGCCCAACCAACCATGCTCTCTCTATGTGGCATGACGGGAGGCCTAATATGATTCTCTCTCTCTCTCTCTCTCTCTCTCTCTCTCTCTCTCTCTCTCTCTCTCTCTCTCTCTCTCTCTCTCTCTCTCTCTCTCTCTCTCTCTCTCTCTCTCTCTCTCAAATCGGGCATCGGGAAGTTCCAAAGCAGAGGTAATAGACATGATGCCTTGCACCATTCCAGTCAACTGAGCATGGCCAATGGGATAATTTAACACATGGTTGCAGTGTGTAGTTCTTAAATTATCTCTGGCCCTTCTTTACACAATAATTTTATTCCACATGTGATGGCATAAATTGGTTACTTGTTATGTGGACACAATTTTAAATACACTGCTTGTTTGATTGAACCATCTTCGCACCAATGATTGAAAAGCATGAGGCGAAGGTGAGGCGACAAAGCCCGTAAAAGCCTAGGCGATGCCTCATTGAAGCGAGGCGAGCATTGTAAAAATAAGAAAGATATACTACATAAATGAGCAATATTCACTCATACTATCAAAACTAGAATTAAAATTACCATATTGCATAATAACAAACAATCCAACATATCGACTCATGACTTCCAAGCAAGATCACTTCTTTTCGACATCTATGATATATACAAAAACAAAGGAGATAAAACTTACAGCAAGCCTAGCTCGATGCCAGCGTGTTAAAAAGCTTAACCCTCATTCGGTCTTCTTAGTACTTTTTTAATAAGAAAAAGAAGAATATATATTATGTTGGTTGGTTGTGGGCAGTGATTCTGTTGGGGGCAAGCCGGAAATGGAAGAGAATCAGAGGGAAAGAAGAGGAGAGGAGGAACCTCTGAGGTGAGGAAAGAAGGGAAGAAAAGGTCGCCTCACGCCTTGCCTAGTCGGTCGCCTCATGCAACCTTGCCTCGTCTCGAACCTCTGAGGCGAGACAGGGTTGCCTCACGCCTTGCCTTGCCTAGTCGTGATTTTTCGATCACTGCTTCGCACTAAATAGAGATACCTATAAAATCTTTTACCTATTTCTAGAAAACCATCTTTTTATACTTTAATTACAATGAAAAACTAGTATCGAGATATCTTTTTGACACAAATTAAGAATTTGACTTCCCCTTCCTGGTTTTACAATCCACTAGTACCATTGAGAGTGTTTCTGTGGGGTTCGTGATCTTCGGATCTGTCACCTCTCAAGCGTCTGGCTTAGTATGGCCAAGTCCTGCACCTGAACCTAGCCGTGCTTCCCCTGCACAAGGAAGCACGGCTAAAGAACCACACTTGAGGGACTCCGGGATGGTTCTTCGACATGTGGATGAGATATTGCAGAGCAAGAAGGGAAGTGTTAGGGTTTTGAGGTAGGCGAAAGCGCATACCTCTTAGGGTTGGCCTCGCTTCCCTTTATAGAGGATCCTTGCTTGCTCTTCAAGTTCGGCAATGTGCCCAACATGCGTTAGCTGATGTCACTTATGACGTAGCAGATAAGGCAATTAACAACCTTACATGTGAGTGGGCACCTCCATGTGTGCTCATCATTATTCCATTAGACAATCGACCCAGCTGACATACATCATCCCGGATAAGGAGCTGTCAAAGAGCCCATGGCCGAGCCGAGTGGCCGTACACTCGTCTGTCCGGCAAAGAGCCTGAGCTTCGTTCCATAGTGCTCAAGAGGCAACAATTGTTGGCCTTCATATGAACGGCCTTATTCTATTGTAACTTTGATAGACTAAAAGTTAAACCATGGTATTGTAGATTGATAGTCTATATCTCTAGAAAAAGAAAAGACACGACTTTTCTCTTTATTTCAGAATTGAGATTATCTACCCGAATAACTAGTATCCTCATGGAAGAAAAGATCTATACCATCGAGGATCTTCTAATGATCATAAAGGATACTCACAACCGAGGCCAAGCAACACCGCCGAGCCTTCAAACTCTGTAAATGTCTGTGAACCATCTCGGACTCACAGGTTGAGCTCGGCCATATGCCGAGCGACCTAGTAGTCCGAGCCATAATATTCAGCGTAATACAGTTTCAATGTTGTAACGCCTCTTTAACATCAACCATTAATAATAAAAACCCATAAACCCTAATTAGAAATCCCAATTCGTCCAAAAACCACGAACGCACACGTAGGTGGATAGCTAAGTCACATAACCACTGACGCTCAAAAAATATAACGTAACCATTTCAGTAGCACCCATCGCTTCCACTCTCAATCCTCATTCTGCGTCCCACTCTTAATTCTTGCTCTCACAAATTTTACTTAGTACTTGGAGATGTTACCAGAAGTCGCTCTAGAATGTGACTAAGGCGTATATATACATACATTCCCCATCTACATTTGCACTGAATACGAACATATATCCATCAACGAGTGTGTTAATCGCCAGATTCGGAACCGACCGTACCTGATAGAATGCGAAAGCGGAAATTACGGCATCGATACAAGCAAGAGCGACATTAACACCGAGCAAGGCCTTTGGATAGCAACTTCCGTATCTCAATTCTATCATCGTTGTCGTCGTCTCCTATTGAACGGCAAACGCCCTCCCGATCGCAATCACGAAGTTTCCTGCCTGCTGTATATACGTACGAGAATAGGAATGGGTAGGTATATACCTATATATACTCTCTCTCTCTCTCTCTCTCTCTCTCTCTCTCTCTCTCTCTCGCTCTCTCTCTCGGAAATGAGAAAGGAATTGGAGTCGCGAGGCGTATCGCCTGGGAGTGTTTATTGTTCGAAAACGATATTGTTGGCCTTGCAAATGAATCTCTTTTTAATGGTAAAATAATAAGATCTGATTTCAATAAACGGGGGGATTATAATAAAGGAAAGAGATAATATATATATATATATATAGACACACACACAATCCGGATCCCCTGAGGTAAGCCTCATCATTTAGCCCGCCGGCCCGCGGCCCGCCCTTAGCCCGCCCGGCCCATCGGGCTTTTACCCGGCCCGAGCCCGAGAAACGGGCGGGCTAGCCCGGCCCGTAGCTTGTAATGGGCGGGCTCGGGCCTATGAATTTTTACTTGGCCCGCCCGTAGGCCCGGCCCGTGAGCCCGCCCGGCGGCCCGCCCGGCATACCCGTCCAAAAGCCCGCCAACGGGCCCGCCCATTAGCCCAAAATCCCAAAAAATCCTTTCTTTTTTCCCTTAATTTAGTTTTGCCCAAGGAAATTTAAGCCCGCCCGTTGGCCCGCCCGGCTTTTGGCCCGCCGGCCCGCCAATTGGGCTAGCCCGTGGGCCGGGCTTGGGCTTCAATTTATGGTAGGTGGCCCGGCCCGCCCGGCCCGCCAAAAAGAAAAAGCCCGGTCGGCCCGGCCCGTGGGCGGGCTTGGGCCGCGACTTGGCGGGCTGGGCCGGCCCGGCCCGGCCCGATGATGACCCTTACCCTGAGGGATCCTAGATTTTCGTTTGGTGCGGGATCCTATTGTGAGCCGTTGGATTTAAATCCAACGGCCTGGATTAGATAAGGCCTTAAATCTCGCTGAAAATTACACTTTCCCCCTCACGGCTCACACTTCACCCCCCCCCCCCCCCTCTCATTTCATTTCCCGATAGACCAGATAGAGAGCAGATAGAGAGAGAGAGAGAGAGAGAGAGAATGATGCGACGCGAACCAGAGAAACGAACAAAGAGGAGAAGATCGAACGAAGAGGGCAAGATCGAAGACGAACAAAGATCCACCCGAAGAGGAACGAAGATCCACCGAGGTTTCTTCCGAACCCATTTTCTCTCGGAAAAAGAAAAAATTTCTGGATCGGAAGAACTTTTTTCTCAGAAATTTGGGTGTTTTTTTTTAGGACGAACCACGAAGAACGAAGAGGAGAAGAAGAACAAAGAAGATCGACTGGAGCACGATGTATCGCTATCAATTTTTTCTCTCTCGTTCAAGAAAATAAATTTCTCAGAATTTAGGGTTTTTTTTTTAGGACAAACGACGAAGAATGGAGAGGAGAAGAAGAACGCAGAAGCTTGACTGGAGAACGTGATTGAACCAAATAAGGTATCTCTCTCTCCTCACCGTTTGACTGATTTGAACCCCTTTTTGTTAGGGTCTGATTTCGATTCTGGAATGGTGTTAGTTAAGTAAGAATGCTTCTATAAAAATGGTTCTCGATCTGGTTGTCAATACATGTTGGGTGGAGGGAGGGGGGGTGGGTGGGCCGAAGGTTGGGTGGAGCACATAGTTTCTAATCCACTTTGGGTGATGAATGTCGTATCTTCATATGCTCTGCCAACACGCTTGCTGTTGTTTACGACAGGGGGCTTGTGGGATCCTATCATGACTGGTAATTGTGAAAGTGTTGGTATAATCATTGGCAACTGGACTGGTTACAAGGGTTCTGATAGGTAAAAGATTGGATGGGGAATTTGACTGGGTAGTATGTCTTAACGAATACTTCACTTACGTGTCGTGAATTGCAACTTTGATATTGGCGACCCATTCTCGGACATTTGCTCTTGCTCGTTTCTCTAATTTCTTCTCGTATATATTGCTTGGTACAGAGCTATAGTTCATGAATTTGGTATTTGTTATATACCAGTGAACTGAGAGGTATTTTTAATAGGAAGGAAGAGGAAACATCAGTGACTTAGTGAAGATAACAAATAACCTGATGAATTGGTCGTTCACTTTTGCTCAAAGTCAAATGCTCATTTTCATATCAAACAAGCACTAAATGTTAGCTTATAAATTTTATTGCTCATATACTAATTCCATTTGATAGTCTTTGCTATTTCTAGTTACGCATTCTTAAGAAGGATCAAAGAAGGAGAAATGGAAGAACAAATTTCCAATGTCAATCCAACCCCCTTGTTTCCACCACCACTGCAAAGGTGTGTCTATATATATATATATATATATATATATATATATATATATATATCTCTCATGTAGAAAAATAGGGTAGTTACAATCACTATGGTTTATTTATTGTTTTGTCTTTTGGTGTTTAGAATGCAGTTTGTAGATGATATACAACTACTCTTACCATCACCTTCTCAACCTTTTGAGGAGTCTGCTAATTCTTCTAAAGCACTTTACATTCCTGAAGTTAAAAATGAGGTGATACCAAAAATTACCCAACAATTTCAAAGCTTAGAGGATGTTTTCAAAGCTTACAACAATTATGCATTCGAAGCTGGTTTTACTGTGCGAATCCATTCTAGCAAGACGGATAAGAATCGTGAAACCATTAGGAAAGAGTATGTTTGTTTCAAAGAAGGGGAGAGTAAATGTTCTGAGGCTAGTCAACGACAGCGGGGTTTAACTAGGGAGAAATGTGGTGCAAAACTAACTGTTGTAAAAAAATCGGTCAGGTGAAGGGTTTGTTGTGACCCAATTTGTGGAGGGGCATAGCCACCCTTTTACGACGCCAAGAAAGAATCATTTCTTGAAATCTCATCGTCGAGTGTCAGTTGCACAGAAAGCGTTAACGCAACAATTAGCAGCTGCAAATGTATCAACCAGCCAACAAATGAGTGTTTTAGAGTTGCAAGCTGGGGTCTCGAAAATATTGGATGTTTACGACGAGATTTTTATAATTCAAAAAGGGATATGAGGAAATATGTAGATGGACATGATGCCAACATGTTGAAAGAGCTTTTTGAGACTGAAAAAGAAAAGAATCCAGGTTTTATGTATACAACTGAGGAAGATAATGAGCACAGGCTACCCATTGTTTTTGGGCCGATGCGACCTGTAGGAAGTCATACCAGTATTTCGGGGACGTGGTGGTATTCGATACTACATACAACACAAATAAATATTGCTTGATGTTTGCACCTTTATTAGGGGTTAACCACCACGGGCAGACAACGCTTTTTGGGTGTGCCTTCTTAAGTGACGAAAAAAGTGAATCTTTTGAGTGGCTTTTCAAGGAATTTTTAAAAGCGATGCCTGGACCACCGCCCAAAATGATCATAACTGATCAAGATCCGGCAATGACAAGAGCAATTGCTTGTGCTCTTCCCAATACGTTTCATAGATATTGCATTTGGCACATTGTTAGTAAATTTTCAGAGAAAATAGGTGCATTGGCATACAAAGAACATTATGAAGAGTTCAAGAAATGTATTTGGAATTTCGAGAGCCCTGAAGAATTTGATGCAACATGGGCATATATTGTAGGAAAGTCGAATTTGTCCACCCATCAATGGTTGCAGGCCATGTACGAAATTCGTGGCAGATGGGTTCCTGCATATACGAGACACATTTTCTCTGCCCACATGACAAGTAGTCAAAGGGCTAAAATTTCTCATGCATTCTTCAAGAGGTATTTGTCTGACAAGAATTCAATGTATGAATTTGTGACACGGTTCGAAAGGGCACTTGCACGTCTACGACATAATGAATTAGATTTGGACCACAAAGATATGAATGAGAAGCCAGTCCTGAAAACCTCATGGTCTATGGAAAAGAAATTGAGTGAATTATATACACGCCATTCATTTAAGAAATTTCAGGAGGAAATATTTCAGGTTGGTGCATATATGCTTACAATACTACATGAGGATGAAAGTCGCTCTGTGTGGAAGGTTAATAGGGAAGAAATGGAAAGTTCGAGAGGTCGTGAGGTGTTGGTAGACAAGTCATCGAACCGTGTGAGTTGTAGTTGTCAAATGTTTGAATTCGACGGAATTCCATGTCTGCACTTGTTGGCGTACTTGTCTTTAATGCAGACTAGTGAGTATGCACGTGCGATGCACGTGATTTTGTTTTGCCCCCATATAATTGTCTATATGTTATTAGTAGAAGATGAAATCGAATACATGATTATCGAAGTACAAACAACTGTAAAGGTGGTAAAAAAGAAAAATGTCGAACTTTCAAAAAAATAGCATCTGAAATAAGAATACATGGTTTGATGTAGGGTTACAAACATATATGTAGAATTGTTCTTCAAAAGCAGAGAAATTAGGAAAGGAAATGTGTAGAATTGGTTCAAAAGTTGACACGTTTATGCCACTGTAGTTTGGTTCCTTTTTTTTTGATCTGCTTGGTTTTCTTCTTTAGTAATTGCACATTGGTCTGAAGTTGCCTGCATGAATAAACAAAAAAGTTATTTTAATCATATTTTATTACAAATATAGATAGTCTATTTGGCAATTTGAGTTAGAATCATACCTTTTTGTCCTCCATGTAAATATTTCATAAGCATTTTGATTGTTTTTGAAGGTCCTTGCATATGAGTCACCGTATCATATTCTGCAATATTACTCTGCATATGGGGTATTATTATATTTGATGGTGTGTGGTTGTTGTGATGGTCTTTGATTCTTCTTTTTGGCATTGGATTGGTTTGATTAGTATATGCATCTTTGTGTAGGTGCTTTCCTTGAACTCAATCACTTCGATTCTGTTCGTCAACATTGCAGTGTGTAACTCCCATTTGAGATCTTTTACCTTTGCTTGGAAAACCTTCTCTATCACATGTATGTCTTTGGGTAATTGAGCCTTCACTTGATGTAGCTTTGATTGGAAAGCCTTTTCTATCAAATGGTCTATGTCTTTGGGTATTTCCGCCTTCTGTGTTGAAACTTTGTTGTCTTGTTGGTCATCATTGCCAAACAATGTTATCCAAATATCTTGCTCAGCACCTCTTAAAAGCGACGCCAGGTCTTCTAATATTTTGAAGAACTCCATTTTTGGTATTTTATGAATCTTTTCCTTTGTCAAAAACCAAGTGTAAAGTTAGTCTTTAATACTAAGTGCTTCTTGCAATTGGTCAATTTGAAACTGTTCTGAAGGCAAAAAATAGGAAAATTTATACATAATGAAAACGTATTTAAATAAGATGGTAATGACGTTTCCGTAGATATATATCAATTGAATGCTATGGAAACCAATTAAATAAGATAGAAATGGTAGAACTTGTGAGCTATTAGTCAGATTCTGAAATGTACACAAGTAACAAATTGTGTATAAAACTAAATAACCCAATGTTAAAACAGATATTGGAGGAATTATATAAGCAAACTACTTAAACAATTATTTAAAGTAGCGTTTGAGCGTATTAGAACATGATCAGTTAATGGGAAATTTAACTCACAAATGGGGACACCAAAGAATACGCTGTACTCCCGATTCTCGACATCTTCTTCATAGGATGCTATAATCTTTTCACAAACTAACGCAACACTTGAATGCGGGCCACACGAACTGGAATGCAACGTATGAATGCAAATGGTTTTCAACAAGCGAACACAAAGTTGTGTAATACTTTCTCTCAGACTCGATATGAATGCAACGTATGTGCTCTGTAATTTTTCCTGGCTCTTAAAAAGAAGCAAAGAAACATTATTTATAGGGATGAGCGAAGCCTTATGGATGGGCGTGAACAATTCGGAAAAAATCTAAAACGGAAAAGATGCAACTGTTGGTGGCATTAACAACACACCTTTTTGGAAAGCCACCACAGTTAATGGAAAGATTTGCCTATTAACCGACACACCTCGTCAATTAATGGCGTAAGTTGGTTAACAATTCAAATCTCCTGACTTTTCCCTTTTCCATATTCGAGAATATTTTTTTATGCCTACTGGGTTGATTAAGCTTTAAATTTTCACATTGGAAGTCTCCCATATGGTATCAACTATTTATAGGGTTAGTGTATACGGACCCATTGGTCCGATTTTATTTGGTTCCTCGCATATAGGCAGTTGGATTGGGCTCTAGAGATTAATAATTAAGATGCGCGTAATTTGGCCAAAACACCTATGTTTCCCAAAAAACTGAGTTTAATGTTTTTTTTGCCAACAGTTGCATCGAATTATTTTGACTTTTAAAAGGGTCTTTCCAATGACAGTTGTCCTTAAAATCAGGACAGTTATTTGGTATTGGTCCCACGTGTTATATATGATAGTGCATCCCATGGACATGTGGTTTTCCATAAAGAAGGAAGTTTTTAAACTGTTCTGGACGACACTCTTTTTTGGTTTTGTTAATTCCTATTCTTAATTCTAACTTTGATTGGATCATGGATAACAACGATATCATAATCATCTCAAGTGACAGTGATAGTGAGAATGAAGATCCACAAGAAGTGGTTGAAGACATGCAACTCCCGGACATATCCGATGTATATGTGACGACAATTCGAAAAGGGAAAATGTTGGGCTCCCGCTCTCCAACAAATATAAGTGGGCATTCTATATTTGAGAAGGGGTCGTCATCCGGGAAATTGTCAAAGCATCGCATTACAATGCATCGTCTGAAGGATTTGATTGACGCTCTTCAATTTGAGTGTGAGAAACATAAAGCAAATCTTGATTTGATTAAAGAAGCTTTGAATATTATTATTGCTAGTGAAAATAAGAAATCCTTCGGCAAAGGAAAGTAATGGTTTCTAGATGGTAGAGTGTGTGCAAAAATCCTGTTCATTTTTGTGAGAGAATGTTTGTGTATTTTTATTTGTTGTGTATGTATTTCCCGCTTGTCTTGATAGTATAATTTTGTTTGGTGTTGTGTAATTTGTATTGACGATGGAAATATGTTGTATTACTAATAAAGAAATATGCATATCACAGTTTTATTGTAGGGGTTTTTTTTTTTTTGGTTATGTTGGAATGTAATGAGGAATCATCCTTAGGAAAGAGGCTTCATGATATATATCGAAAGTGTTATAATGTGCAGATTTTTGGTTTTTAGTTGTTTAATGGAATTATTTCCTCTTATTTTTGTTAAGGCCACTGGTGTTTTTTTAACCTATGGATTCAAATGATGACCGAGTGAATTCTTTTCATTTTTAAAGAAAGCGGTTTTAGTGAAACATAGCTGAGTTTAAGAATTGTCAAAAACGCATATGCAACTCCATCGTGCGTTTTATGTGGTATGTTTAATGCCCATCCGTTGATATTTTTATTTTTTGTTGGAGCGGGTATGTCTTTGAGACCTGGGTTATGGAGATCAAGATGTATTAATATCTTTGTTATGAAGACAGCATTCCATGACTATATTTAAACTTTTATGGTTGTTTTGGAGAATATGGATGACGTTGAATCAGAATCGTGGGTCCATGGTTTCCTCGTGATTACGAAGACGCTGCGCAAAACCTTTGCATACCATTCTGGTCCCGTTACACAGGCCAACACTTGGGTTGAGATTTCTCAATAACATAATTGGGCTATTAACTTTAAGTATCAACTCATGTGGAGGTAGGCCATTCGGGGTTAACGTATTAAGGAACTCCTCTGGATAATAACAATGAGTATCATCAATTGCCTCATCATAGCTAACATATTTCCATTCTTCACCAGGAAAGATTGCTATCAGCTTGTCATTAAGCATGTCAACGGATTCATTTCTTGTAGCAAGAATAGCACGCTGAGTTATGTACTCTACTGAATTAGCATTTTCCTTAAGAGATGGGAAAACGGCATTAATCAAGCCACTTTCACAGCTACGGCCCTCATATCTCACAATCATTTCCTCTGGGATTTCTATCATGTTTTCATCCACGGTTGGTTCAACCCCATTTCCTATGCGAAGAAGAAAATCACTGAAAGCTAAGTCAGATTGAGCCCTCATATTTGTTTTCAGTATCAACTTCTACATTTCATTCCAAAGATATGACTTTGCTAAACTTGCCTGCACTGTTTCAGCTCTTGTACTTCGTGGTACTATAGGGAGAACTTGGCGGAAATCTCCTCCAAATACGATAACTTTGCCTCCAAACAAAGAATTGTTACTCATAATATCTTTTAAGCTTCTATCTAATGCTTCAATAGCCCATCTCTTGGCCATAGGTGCCTCATCCCATATTATTAACTTTGCCCTACGCATTAACTCAGCAGTGCCGCTTTGCTTTGGTATATTGCAAACGCTAGAATCATTTCCGTCAATTGGTATTTTAAATCTTGAATGAGCTATACGTCCACCAGGCAAGATAGAAGCAGCTACACCTGACGTTGCCGTAGCAAGGGTAATCATCCCATTTGATCTGATTGTAGCCAGTAAAGCACGATACAAGTACGTCTTCCCACTTCCACCAGGGCCATCAATGAAAAAACTACCATTCCTGTTGTTATCCACATAGTCAAGGATGATGTCATAAGCATACTTCTGTTCCGGATTCAAATTTGCAGGTGCCATACAATCTTCAGGAGGATTTTTGACAGCCAATTCATCAAGTACTTCCCTTTTTTCAACATTCCCAATTTCAACAATCTGTGATTTAATAGCTGGTAGATCATAATCCTTTATACTCTTGCCAATACTTTCCAAAAACATGTCGATACCTTTTAATGTCTTCAGCAAGCGCAACTCCTCATTGATGCCTTCAAGTCGTAAGAAATCTTCTGACATAGGTTCATAATAGTCTTGCCATAGTTTTCTTACATCACTTGGGTCACAGTATACTAAAATAACTGCAAAAAGATGACGCAAAGCTTGTGGCATTTGGAAAGAGGCAGCGTCAGCTAAACATTCTGAGAGCCAATTATCTGTTTGCAGCAATCCTCTCTTCTCAGCAGCTTCTTTGAATGATGAACATTTGACACCATTAACAGTTAACAAATCAGCATAAGATGTAGGTCGTCTAACATGGTTAAGCAATACCCTTAAGTAGTATCTCTCAACTTCAACCGGATTGGCACTGTTAATACGACCAATAACTGCCCGCGTTTTCCTTTCGCTCCAATACCTGCCTTTCCTATTCCACACAAAGTGCTCAGGAAATTCCCTATAAAGGTATGGCGTTTTCTCTTTATCATGCAGACAAAATTTGAAGAATTCTGTTAGCATTGTTCTAGAAGCTGTATTAGAGTTTAGGATATTCTCCAAATCTTGATTTCCCCCATATGGAACTGTTTGCTTATTTGGCAAGTGTAGTGGTAGATTTATAACTGCAGGATACATGTCATACAAGTCAAACTCGAATATTCTCCACATGGCTTCTTGTGCTGACACCCACCGAGCATCTTGGAATTGCTTAATTTCATCAATTATAACATCCCCCTCATTATGGTTTATGTCCACTACAATTTTGTCATGGCCCTTGTATATGTACTTGTAAAGGTATTTGACTGCTTTCACGCCCGAACATATCTCAACATTAATCTGGCAATTATATCTACTCAAAAGATATGGATTATAAGGTACGACCCACTTATTATCCATTATAGTGCCATGCTTAGTAACTGTAAAGGAATCTTTCCTCCTATAAATTGGATAAGAATCCTCTCCTTTCATCGTCTCCTTTGCAAAAGACCGGGGGTAACGGTTTTTGCATTTGCCACCACGCATGCAAGGGTTTTTTTTGTTGAATACTCCACAAGGCCCATGCATCATATGTTTGGCAACCTTCTCATACAAATCAGGAAATTGGTTTGGATTGGGAATTTCTGCACATACAAATTGATCAAATTTGTCCGAGCTGGTAATCTTGCACTCTGACTTCAAAATGATTAGAATATGAGCATGAGGCAAACCTCTTTTTTGGAATTCAATGACATGAACGTGTGCGGCCACCTTTCCAAAAATGCACTTTTTAAAAAGCTGATCTTTTAGGTCTTTCAACTTTGCTCGGAAGACTCTTGCGGTTAAATCTGGCCTATCTTGTGCAAGTTGACCTTTTTTTGAGGAGTCTTTGATCTCCTTCCAATCAGGGTTACAAGTCATTGTGATAAAAAGGTCTGGCTTCCCAAAGCGCTGGACTAATGCGATTGCATCAAGATACCTGCGACGCATATCTCTTGGGCCACCAACAAAGGATCCGGGCAACACAACTATTTTTCCAACCATGCTTCCCCTGCTCTCTCCAGCTAATACACTATCAACAATCCCTTGGTATAGTTCAGCCCTTATATCTGACTGTTTCTGCCGGAAATAGTCCAACCGTGTATTTTCCAATTTTATATACATGTCAACAACATATTGCTGCAAGAGTCGACCGGATAGAAGTAGAACAGAAGGATCGTCATCTCTAATTTGCAATTTATAGCAGTAGTATTCCCGACATGATACTTTCTTTGTATCATAACCATCAACACCTGAACAAAATGTGTAATACCAAATAAGTTGCATTACCCAAAGTTGCACATGCCTTGCACGTGTGTTTTTCCAAATTAAGACCACAAATGTAATCGGTAAGTACGCAACTGACTTTTATGCAATTTCAAATTGTAAGAAAGAGGAAAAGTTAGGTACCGTATTGTTCTCGTCTGAAAATATCTTCAGCTGAGTTGAAACTTTGAAAAGACGGATCATTTTGCGTAGCTGATGCATGATTGCTAGTGCGACCTTGTATTTTTCTAAGGATATTTTGATGCCATCCAACCTCACCTGTAGGAAATAATAACGGGTATTGCAACGGATCATAGCAACCATAATAGTGTTGCACTCTATGTTTGTGTCCAGAGTTTGAGTGCACTATAATGTCACGTTCATGAGAGACAGTTGCATTATTTCCTTCTATCCATATTGCAGCCACCTGGTCAGCAGGTGGGGAGTTGTAAACCCTTTGGTCGACCTTGACGTCAGTCCTTATGTGTATTCTATATGAATCCAAGGAACTTTGGTCTAGTCTCCTAAGGAACATAGCATAAGGGTTTGCAGAGAGCATATCCATTAATGTTTGGACAATGTGTGGGTTAAGTGGGTTTTTTTTTTTATGGTCCAGCTTGTTTTCCATAATGTCTAACCTATTTTGGAGTTCATTATCAGTATCATAGAAGTATAGCTGGAAGTAACAAGGAGAAGTAGCTGATGGAATCAAAGATGGTAGTTCATGGTAAATTTGCCCTTGGGCACGAAATGTGTAAACTCCTCCTGCTGAATTAGCAAGTCCTTTGTCTAATGTAACGCCAAAGGATGTGAAACCGAAGATGCTATTATAGGCACGGATGTGTTGGCGAAATTCCAAAGCTTCAACAGTTTGAGAAGTAAACAAGTTTCGTAGGTATGATGGGATAGATGGGCTTGTCAAAACTACTTCTCCATTGTGGCAGCAAAAAGTTGGAGGTTCATTTTGGAACCTTTTAGCCCGACAAAATTGGCAATTTGCCATGCTCTGCAATTCATGTGGTTGGGAAAGATGGACTTCTCGCAGTCGTTGTCCTGTGAATTGCATATTCATAAAAAAAGGCAAGGCATTTGTGGAAAGTTTATTCTATTAAGGTTTTAATCAAATGACTTATTCTAAAGTACTAACCATTCGTTTCGGACTCCATTAGGTTGTCCTCCAAAGGGGGATTTGACGATGGATTTTGTGTTTGTGCATCTGAGAATTCACAACCAAGATTTATGTTTGGAGAAGTATAATGTGCATTGCGTTTCCTCTTCCTATTTTGCATTGTCTTCTGAATTTTTCCTGCTCTTTGTGTAGGTGTAAACCTAGCATATCTCTTCCTTTGACGAATGCGGCGCCGACTGATTCATCTTCACCAAGGCAATCCAAACCGAGTGTCTCGTCCATTTCCTTCATTTTTTAAAAACAAGAATGACATTATTATCTATGAAGTACGTGTAAATTTATAGGGAATTGGAATAGAGAGGTAGGTCACGATAAACGCTTAAAGTGGACAGGTAGTGTAAACTCATAGTTGGTAATGTTTTCCTGATGGTTTGTGGAAAGGTAGTAGTTCAAAATGAACTTTTTTTTTGGATCATTGACTTAATTTTTTGACTTTTGAGTTTGAGGTTTTTGACATATAATCAGCCAACTGTCATAGCAATTCAATGGATAGTGTCTAAAGCATATGGCCTTGATAAGGATGATGAATATTTGCAAATAGAGAATCAGAATTTGGTGGAGTGTAACATTTAGGGATGGAATTATTATTCGGGACCACAGGAACTATAAGTTCTCTTCTCAAATACAGGTCATACTTTCATATATCAAGCAATTGTTTTGTCTTCTATACTTTGTTAGTGCTTTGTGATGTAGAGAGATGTGAGGAGAAACCAATTTCACATGTAAAAGGTTCAAAGGCTTTTCTGGATTCTTTTTCTTTTCAATAGTGGTGTAAGTTATCTTTGGGTTTGGCATTATCTGGAAAAAATTTCTCACCATTTTTCAAGTCAAGTCTTGGTGTGTTAATCCTTTGATCTAGTCTAATAGTTTTTCCGGTGGCCGCTAAAGTCTAATGTACTATAGCCGAAAGGCATTAAGCTATTCAAAGTGTTCACCACTTTATCACAAAAACAGGAAGGAAGGAAAAAAGGATGCCTTTTTTTTTTTATCATACATGCCGGTAAACACTTGGAAATGACAAGTTCCATTTTATGGTCTTCGAATATTACCTTCATACACATTTGGGCTTCACTTCCAATGAATTTCTACCTTCAGTCTCTTTTCATTCCTGACTTCAATTTTGATGGACGAATATATAGAATATCTACAAAAAACAGTAGGTCAACAGATGAAATCCAATGTGTCAAAAGCTAAACATAAGAATTAACCCTACACAAGAAGAAGAGTATATTCAGAAGAAAATGCAAAATAGGAAGAGGTAATGCAATGCCCGTTACACTCCTCTAAACACAAATCATGATTGTGAACTCTCAAATGGACAAGCACAAAATCCAAAGCCAAATTGATCATTTGGGAGTTTGCATTTTACATTTGCTGCTTTGGTTATTTCGTTTTGGTTTTGGTAAAGAAGAGTTACCTGATGAACCGGACTGATCTCCAACCCTATCACAGCCCTTTCCATGCATTTGTGATTTGGTTATTTCTTCTTTTGGTCTTTCCTGTATGTCTGAGTAACATTACAATTTGATGTTGTCGCTTTCAACTTTGAAAGATCAGATTGTAATCGTAGAATGTGGAACTTTTGATTGATATATCATTGAGTTATCATTTGAGGACATTGTGTGCTCGTAACTTGGATAGAACCTATGTTTACGCACCTATCTTAGTCCCGGTCAGAATAATTTTCTGTAGACATATTCATCTTTTCAGGTTCAACTGACCGGTATTTTTGTCAAGTGTCTATACTGTTCAAGTGAAGTCTTAGTGTATCCTTTCATGTCATTTTTTTTTCAAAGCATCCTAAACTTCTTTTGTTTTTGTTTAAGTGGCCTCATGTTTGGCATATTCAACTGATCTTCAAATGCACATTTTGGCAAATAGGTGAGGTGCGTAATTGTGGTCTACAGAATTGGCGACAATGGTGGACGAAGGGAGAAGGAGACAGTCTGGTATTCGAAGGGACATTTTTGCGACTACAAAACGCAACTACAAAAATAACTTGTTTACGCACCTATCTTAGTCCCGGTCAGAATAATATCCTGTAGACATATTCAACTCTTCGGGTTCAACTGGACGGTATTTTTGTCAAGTGTCTATACTGTTCAAGTGAAGTCTTAGCGTGTCCTTTCACCTTTTATTTTTTCAAAGCATCCTAAACTTCTATTGTTATTGTTTAAGTGCTCTCATGTTTGGCATATTCAACTGATCTTCAAATGCACATTTTGGCAAATAGGTGGGGTGCGTAATTATGGTCTACAGAATTGGCGACAATGGTCTGTTATTCGAAGGGACATTTTTGCCAAACAGTTTGTATGCTTATTTATGGTCTGTAGAGGTGGACAAAGGGGAAAGGGGAGAGTGTTTGCAATCAACGAAACGGTGGAAATTTGAATGCATGACTTACCTGTCTTGGCCTTGTGTTGGGATACACTTGGGTTCAATCCGGTACGTTGTTATCGTTGGAGTCTTGGTCGGAGGTTGCCGGAGTAATTAAGCAGGAGAACGGGGTGCCAGAAGATTGGTGCAATTGTGTTTTGGGAGGCCAGGGGAGTCGGGAGTGGAGGGGCTTCCAGAAGGAGAATGGATGGATTGGTTGTGTGGGAGGCTAGGGGAGGCGGTTGTTGTGTGTAGTGTTTCCGTTGGGGTATTGCATTGTATCGCTTGGACAAAACCTGTTCGTTGGAGTGCTTCAATGTTTCGGTTGGGAAGAGGTGTGGGTTGGGGCAGGAATTTATTGCAATTGATAGGGGTATTTGTGGAAATGAAAGAGTAGGAAACACTTTCGTACATTTAAAAGAAGAAGTATAGATTAAGGAACTTCCTAGCACATACATTTTGCAAAGGTGGACTAAAACTGCAAAAGCAGGCAGAGTTTTTGATGACTTGGGCAGTCATCAAAAAGAAATGGGCAAATTTTCGTAGTTGTCCTTGTAGTTTTACAGTTGTCTCACTTTCGTCCCTCTAGTTTCAATTGTCTCAATTTCGTCCCTGTAGTTTGTTTTACGTTCCAAATTGGTAAAATCGTTAACACCGTTAACGAAACTAATGGAAAAATATGATTAAAAAAAATAAGTGTTCAAATTTTCAATCTGGTTGATCCGGAGTGAAGATCTTATTTTTTTGATCATTTTATTCTAATGGTCGTAATGAATTTTTGGCTCTAAGGCCTTTCAACGAGTACCCGAATACTCCTTATTTAGTTTCAGGACTCTCTTAGGGTGCTCATTGAAAGGCCTTAGAGACAAAAATCCATTATGACCATTTAAGATAAAATGATCAAAAAAATAAGATATTCGCACCGGTTCAAACGGATTGAAAATTGAAACAATTATTTTTTTAATCATATTTTTCCGTTAGTTTCATTAACGGTGTTAACTATTTTACCAATTTGGAACGTAAAACAAACTACAGGGGGGAAATTGAAACAATTGAAACTAGAGGGACGAAAATGAGACAACCGTAAAACTACAGGGACGACTACGAAAATTTACCCAAAAGAAATATGTGGCAGTCCACTTTTTGTGAGGCGACAGGGTATCTTTAAACTTGCTTCCATAGTTCTTGATTACGCTGTATTAGATGAAGAAGGAACTGAAATTGTGTAAGAAGCTTTGCTATCTAGTCAAAAGAAGATTGAATTCATGAGGGGTGCTCGCCAAAATGGTTCAACGAGTAGTATCCAATTGCCTATTTCTCTCGGAAGCCAACATGGTTTGAAAGAACCATTGAAAGTTAGGGCAAAAGGTTGTGGTAAGCGTTTGAAAGGAGGAAAAGAAAAGGCCGTCAAGAAAAGTAGGAAATGTCATGGGTGTGGGTTATTGGGGCAGTCGCATGACAAAAGAAATTGTCCGATGCTTATGAACACGTAAGGGTACTTGGCTATTTATAATTTGAACTTAATTGTTTACACGCATAATATATTTTAATTGTTGTCTTATTTTTTTAGGTCTTCACAAGATGCTAGGTTGTACGACGACGGCAACGACGGCGACGACGGCGACGACGACGTCGAATGTAAGTGTTTGCTTACGTGCAATACGGACTTCAAATAGGAGGTGAATAAATACGGACTTGAATGCAAAATTTGTTTGTCTTTCAGGAACTTTATGGGTTTGCGAATATGGAGATGACATTGGCATGGTACCTGATGCATGTTACTTCTTTTTTTGAATGGTATTTTTTTTCTTGTATGATGAATGAACTATAATCAAATAATTACTTGTTTTTTTGTACGATGATCTCATTTAATAGGTCCCATCTTTGCGAATGCCCTGGAGGAGGATATTAGCATGTGATTTTACTGTCGAAAGGTGTTTTTGAGGATGTTGTCTACTATTGGATCTGTTTTCTTGTTGATGTTGCTGCTGTTGGTTCTCATGATGTTACTGAAGTGGATATGGAATGGATGTTTCACTCTCCATTTTGGTCTAATTTTGGAACTGTACTGTATAACTCTTAGTGTAGGATCAGGTTATGGCTTAGTTTTCGAATTGTTGGGGATGTAAAATGGGGGTGGTTGGATTTGGTTCATTTTTCAGATTGAGTTATGATTTTTTGGGGTTCTATTTTATGCAGAGATGCAACTATGCAGTGTATATTTTTTGAATTTCCATGTTTGTTTCCAGGTGCAGAAGGCCAAAGATTTGATGCTTTTCGAATGTTTTAGTTAGTAATTATTCAAATTGAGTTCGACAACTCTTAAGCCATTATTGTAATGCCCAATACGTTTCATACAGTTTTACTTCTTCCTCTACCGTACTCCAAAACTGTTCCTTGCATATAAGTTTGAATGATTTTTCGAGCTCTCCTTAAATATCAAAAAGGGGCGCAGTTATCGATTGTGAACAGGAAAAAAAATCATGGAATTAACATCATACTAGTAAACATGAATTATTTCAAATTGGTTTCATTTGAAATGAGTAGGAATTAGGATTGGATGGACACTCCTTTAATAGCTCACTTGATTTGAATTGAGAACCATCAAAGGAGTGCGGTGCTCAAATCATACCTAAAGTTCTAAGAAAGAAAATAGATGCAAGCAAATTGAGCTCTCCTTAATTTCTGGCTGCAACTGCCTTTCTTGTACGAAAGGATTTTCAAAAGGACATGAACAAAAATTATTTTATGGTCTGGGTCAGTGCAGCACCTTATGTGCCAAAAACCCATTAGAACACAAAAGGACACAGTCCAACTAAGTTTCCATATAAATTAGCCATAGGTAAGAAGAAAAAACGATCTCAAAATATATTAGTCATACATCCACACCCAAGCTAGATACACCAAACCAAATCCCACTACTGGGCAATTTCAAAGTCCCAAACATACTACTAATACTACGACTACTTGAGATCACTGGCTGCTTTTCACACACATGTACGACACAACACAAAAAACAACAATCCAAAGGTAATTCCAGTTCATTTTCCCCCCATTTCTAATTCTCATTTGCATTGAATCAATCTCCTTCTACATGGCTTCAATCTTCATCTGCATTGTGATTGATGTCCTCTGCATTTCTTCACTAATGCTCATGGATGCTGTACTCTCACATTGTTCAACAGTCGTCATAGCCTTCTTTTTTGTTTGAACCATCATTGGCCCCAAATCACCCCTTCCTTGCAAAATACAAGGCTCGTACCAGCAAAAAAAACCACAATCCAAAGAACCTTCGATCTGGGGTTTTTTGAACACAATCCAAACAACACAATAAGAACTTAGGGTTTCAGCTCCAACGAACAACAATAGAATAAATTGGGGCAATGCATGTAGCTCACCTTATAATTTCGACATCCGAAGAACCTTCGACCTGGGTTCTTTTGTGTTCCAGATTTCCTCAATACTGTTGGTTCTCCGCAATAACAAAAGATCTCAAAATCGGGATCACCACTTCCATTATTACCCGAGCTACTTCCTTCCATTAAATGGGTTGCTTTCCTTATGATTCTCCACGGATTAACTGTAAAAATTGGGGAGGTAGCAACCAATTTCTATTAGGTAAAATCCTGGCTGCTATGTGAGTACAGAAATTCTAAGTAACCATGCTTAAGTGGAACTTCTAGGAAATGTAGTTTGATGAAGCATGAGCCAACATAGAGGGAGAGTATACCAGAATATGTGAAGCACTTGATCCAGATCCAATGTCGTAAGATGAAACATGGGCCCATTCACTTAATTGAAACATCCATCTAAAGAAAATAATTCATCTTAGAATTTGAATCATAGAAACTCATGCATAAATGTATGAGGAAGAGTTGGATTATGATAATAATCAAAAGTTTCACACCTTCTGGCACTGACTATGAAAACCATATTATTCTTATCCCTGCATAAACTGTTTAAAATCTTGATGGTTTTAGAGCTCATCGATTGAACCTGAGGCATTAATGTACCATCGGAGTCTAAAAGGATTGCCCTAGTTTTAGTCCTTTTGTAAGCAGAAACTATGTGCTCCATCAACAGCTTCCTAAAATTTGGATCTAGCGCAACAATTCAGCCAAGTAGTTAATGGTTTCCTTTTCTATCATATCAGGATCTTGGCACAGCGTACTTGGTAACTCCACCGCTTCTAGCTATGGAGAGTTCGCATCCAGACACCCTATCTTAAAACAGATCTTTTCTAAAGCTAAAATCAACATTTGAAAAACAGAAATAAACGAGGTCAAAGAATCAATGATTATACCAACACTTTCACAATTACCAGTCATGATAGGATCCCACAAGCCCCCTGTCATAAACAACAGCAAGCGTGTTGGCAGAGCATATGAAGATACGACATTCATCACCAAAAGTGGATCAGAAACTATGTGCTCCACCCAACCTCCGGCCCACCCACCCCCCCTCCCTCCACCCAACATGTATTGATAACCAGATCGAGAACCATTTTTATAGAAGCATTCTTACTTAACTAACACCATTCCAGAATCGAAATCAGACCCTAACAAAAAGGGGTTCAAATCAATCAAACGGTGAGGAGAGAGAGATACCTTATTTGGTTCAATCACGTTCTCCAGTCAAGCTTCTGCGTTCTTCTTCTCCTCTCCATTCTTCGTCGTTCGTCCTAAAAAAAAAACCCTAAATTCTGAGAAATTTATTTTCTTCAACGAGAGAGAAAAAAATGACAGCGATACCTCGTGCTCCAGTCGATCTTCTTTGTTCTTCTTCTCCTCTTCGTTCTTCGTGGTTTGTCCTAAAAAAAACACCCAAATTTCTGAGAAAAAAGTTCTTCCGATCCAGAAATTTTTTCTTTTTTCGAGAGAAAATGGGTTCGGAAGAAACCTCCGTGGATCTTCGTTCCTCTTCGGGAAGATCTTCGTTCGTCTTCGATCTTGCCCTCTTCATTCGATCTTCTCCTTTTCGTTCGTTTCTCTGGTTCGCGTCGCCTCGTTCTCTCTCTCTCTCTCTCTATCTGCTCTCTATCTGGTCTATCGGGAAATGAAATGAGGGGGGGAAAGTGTGAGCCGTGAGGGGGAAAGTGTAATTTCCAGCGAGATTTAAGGCCTTATCTAATCCAGGCCGTTGGATTTAAATCCAACGGCTCACAATAGGATCCCGCACCAAACGAAAATCCGGGATCCCTCAGGGGATCCGGATTGTGTGTGTGTGTGTATATATATATATAATACAAGGGTATAGGGACCACACAAACACAAGTTGAAACAAATGTTGAGATTCATTTGATTCAAGAGCTGATGTGTGCTCTCCAACTCTCTTAAAAAAACACTCACACTTTTACAAATATATTACAAAAATGTCATCTGTTCTTTTTACCTACTACTTGGCTTCTGTCGTGGACATAAAAAAACAAAAATATATTACAAATATGCGCGTGCCCACGACACTACCGGAGTGCGTAGTGCCGATAGTGCCATAGGTACGGGCAAACACTAATATATAAAGACAAGGGAATTATAATAAAGGAAAGAGATAATAATGTGGTTTAGGGGGTGCGCGTGTGTGTGTGTGTATATATATATACACATACAGAGTCAGGTTCCGATAAGGGATCTCGTATTTTATTAAAATGCGGGACTCTCCTTCCCAATTGAATTTCAATGATCCAAGCTGCTCAAAGTGATCAGAACGTAATTTTAAGGGTTCTTGCGAGAAATCAGCAAAAAAAATGACTGGGAATGGCTTCATCCGGGCAGTTTTCACTAAATGGTTAAAAAAAAACTGCTCAGATAAAACCCTTCCCGGTCATTTTTTTTACTGATTTCTTGCGGGGACCCTTAAAATCACGTTCTGCATACATTGAAAGGTTCGGATTTTCAAAATTTGATCGACAAATGAGAGTCCCGCATTTTAACAAAATAAGAGATCCCTCACTTGATCCGTGGTGTGTGTGTATGTGTGTGTGTCTGTGTGTATATATATATATTGTGTGTATATATATATATATATAGTGAGCTTCTTACGGGGATCCCTAATTTGGACCCTTGGATCTCATCTAAGGGCTGAGGAAAAAGAAGCCAACTAGCAGGTAAAAACCTCTCGCGGGACATTGGTCACGGGTAAAAACCTACACACAGGTTAAAAACCCCTTCTGCTCATTCATCTTTGCTTGTTCAAAACACACACAGAGAGAAAGAGAAAGAGAAGAACGACGAAGAAGAAGATTGAACGACTGAAGGCATCTCTCTCTCGCCTCACAATCTCTCAAAGACCCTAATTTTTTGGACAAATCTTGGACTGGAGAGCAATTCAGAGTGATGAACGACCAACATCCGTGTGACCCGCGTACGACTGGTATCTCTCTCTATCTCTCTCTCTATTTGATTCTCCATCTTTAAACCCAAAACTAGGGGTTCAAAATATTGGGGAAATTTTCAGACTTTGGATATTCATTTCCCCTCTTTCGATTTGCTTAGAAATCTGTAATTTTGTTTTTGGAATCTCTGGTTCGATTTGCTTGGGAAGTCGAGTTAGGGTTAGGCTTTGGATTTGTGTAATTTTTTGGATTTATGTAACAAATTGGGGAAATTGCACGGTACATGGACGACCTACGAGAAGGAGCCGACGATATTCCACCACTTTATGATGAGAT
The DNA here is from genome assembly GCA_014282245.1 of Rhododendron simsii. Taxonomy (NCBI): domain Eukaryota; kingdom Viridiplantae; phylum Streptophyta; class Magnoliopsida; order Ericales; family Ericaceae; genus Rhododendron; species Rhododendron simsii. The sequence continues at coordinate 28,728,031 of CM024954.1, forward strand.
CGAAATAAATGTACCCTCTTTGGAGACGCAAGGGGGTGGTTATGACCCTCGACAAATTGGGTGACAACAAATTTTTCACTTTACTGGTTTCTCACTACAGACAATTTCGCCCCACAATTCTCTATACTGTTCCCCCGACGCCTTGTGTAATGGGTTCACTAGTTTTTTGGACCTCTTCACCCCTTCTTTGCAACAAACGTACTCCTTCCTAATGACTTCATAATCCCTATTCCTCTTGCTAGAACTTGCTCGGGTACCAAATCCACCTTCTTTACCATGACGGTTGAAAATTTTCCAAACATTATCTAAATTGTCAAACTCTTGGTTGATTTTCGGTATTAGGTCATTCTTAACTTGAGGAGTGTAAAGTTGTATCGACCCTAATTTTTGGTAAATAAAAATTTCGCTAAATATTCGAATTTTATTTTAATTACTTGAATTTTTGCTTTTAAAATTTTCTTTTAACTTTAATAATCCTTTATAATTAGATTTGAGATTTATAAAATTATATCTTTTCGTCCCAAACAATTTAGTCATTTTTTAAAGACAAGTATACTTATAAAAGCACTTGTATATTTTCCTAACGAGTTAAATAAAATTTTTAAATTATATTTCTTGGCTAAGAATCCTACATGACAAATAGAATTGGTTTCCAACCGATTAGTTAGAAAAACCTAACTACCGTTTCACCTAGTTACATTCTCTTAACCTTAGATAAGCCCTTTCAACCCTCTTTGAGTCTTAAGAGCCCCTCCCAACCCTAATTGAACCATTAGACCATTAGAAGTAATCATTTTACTTCATGAATAGTCTTTTCAAGATCATATCTAACTTTATTTCCCTTTTATCCTTTGGTTAATAAATGCTAGGGAAACTTGTAACCTTTGGGTAATGGAGATTGGATTGTTAATAAAGCATTGATTTGACAAGTCATCATGGACCATGTCATTACTTTACTTCCTAAGCTTAGTCTTGTCAACCTTACTTACCATTATTGCACCTTTGACCATTGGACAATAATTGCTAGGAAAAATATTATCCCTTGGATAATAGCAACTAGACTTACCATTTATAATTATAATTGACAAGACAAGTCATAAGAAATCTTGTACCATTAGGTTGCTTCTAAAAGAAGAAAACTTAGTCACATCAACTTTCTTATCAACTTTACTCACCCCTTTACCCATTAGATAACAAATGTTAGGGGAATTTTTATCCCTTGGATAATGGAGACTAGACTTGCCAAGGTGTATATAATTTGAGAAGACAAGTCAAAACCAAATCCCATCATTTTGCTTCCAATAGAAGCAAACCTAGCTTTACTCTTTCTCTCCATTGAAGGGTCAATTTCAAAAGAATAAATATTCTTTCTAAGAATATTCTTTCTCATTATTTCCTCTTTAACCTTTGGGTAATAATTTCTTGGGAAATTTTTATCCTATGAGTAATAGTGTGTGCATGTGTTTTTATACACTCCATCAAGCTAACTATTTGACCAACTTCACACTCAAGCCTAATGACTACATGACAACTCATTTATAGTGTACTTTAAACGCAATCCTAGCCTATTATTTTGTTCTTCCTAGCAAGCAACCTTTTCTTAGGACAAGACAAGGTCATACCTATCATAATTGCCCCTTTACCCATTGGACAATAATTGCTAGGAAAAATTTTATTCCTTGGGTAATAGCCAAGACTTTTGCTATAAATAGCACCACATCCTTGCCATTTAACTCACACCTTCCATTCTTCAACTTCTTTCTCTAGAAAGTCTTGTATTCTTACTTTGTTCTTTCTTGTTTTTAGTGTTCTTAAGTTTTTCTTGAAGTTCTTCAAGAAACTCAACCTAGGCCACCACAAAACCATCACTCGATCACCCACTCGATCCAAAAAGTTTAAGTAGTCCAGAACTAGTTTTGAAAGAAACCTTTCTCTTTCGAAACTATCGGAAGCTCACCGTAGGAAGTTACTCTGTCCAACGTACTTACTTTTTTCATAGCCGTACCTACCGCCAAGAAGAACGGTAGAATGATCTTACTCCTTAACTCAAAGTATAAAAGTAAAATTGTTTGATGCTTGTATTGTGTGAAATGTATGTGACTATGTCGAATAACTTAATTTATTTTCCAGAAAAACATGTGTTATTTTGAACTTTCCTAAAAGAAAGAAAGAACGGATTTTCAAAACATAAACTTGATTGAAAGTATTGGTATTTTGATCTTTAAAATGGTTATGAGCATGTATACATAATTACTTGAATTACTCATTTTAATATGTGATAAAGTATAAGTGGTTTCCACTCCAAGGGTGTCCGTGCATGTGGCGTTATGCCTTAAGACATGATTTGAGCATAATTAGTAATATGGAGTTGGATGATCTTGCTAGTTTAGTTTCAAGATTATAATGAATGATTTATTATTACTTTTGTGAAAAGTCCTACCGCGGAATCTATGCATGAAAACGAGACACAGAAATTAAGAAGGTTAGAAACATGACACCTAGGGTGTGGTTAATGAAAAGACGTGTTTTGATACCGCAATGTGGCCGGACGTGGTAGCCCATTGTGTGTAAGGATTTTGAAAACCGCAATGTGGCCAGACTTGGTAGCCTATTGTGTGGTATGTGTTGCCATGGGACCGAACATGGTAGTCTCATTGGAGGTAATTTAATGTTTGTAAAAACCGCAATGTGGCCGGACTTGGTAGCCCATTGTGAAGATTGCCAATGGGGCTGGAAGTGGTAGCTTCATTGGTAATGTAGCTTGGTTATCCGCGGAGAGGAGCCAATGCAAGTTTTGTGTGCCAATGGGGACCCGGAATGACGGAACCATTGTGAGGATACTCGGAAACCCGGAACCGCAGAACCGAGGTTGGGTGTGTAAAAACGGATTTTGGAAATGTTGATTTGGTATATGAAAAGTGGAAAAGGATGACACAGTTTACGACGAGTCGTGTAGGAGAAACTCAGAAATCATGGACACCAACGATAGTTGAATAGTGAATGTGGATGTATCATTGTTAACCGTTTTGTTAAATTACGCATGTATCATTTGGAAATCGTTAACTGTATGATCTATTATTTGTAAGTTAAGGGTTAGTGGGTATGGATTATTTTATTGAGCTCCTGTAGCTCATGGTGTTACCTTTGGTGACCCTGACATATTATATTGGTGGCGACACTGGTATAATGTGTTAGATTTTGTAGATGATCAAGGTAAGCTGTACACTTTGGAGGCTTTCGGAGCCGAAGAGCTGGCAAGAATGGAGGAGCAGGCGAAATTGTAGTTAGGAACCTTAGTTTCCATCTCTTGTGTAATAAAATACTCTTGTGAGAGTTATGATGTAATAGCGAGCCAGACTCTATTTAGTTTTTCAATAAAGTCGTCTATTTAACGTTCCCAAAATTAGGGGCATTACAAAAGTATTTGAGAAGAATTAGCAGATGATTCACACGGGATCAATGCTAATGGTGAAAATACGTTTATATCATCCAAACACTGCATTCTAGAACCCAAGAGAGAAAATAATTAAAAATCAGAAATTTCACATACAGTTAAAAAAAATTAGCATTAAAAAAAATCGACATTTTTTTGCGAATCCTAATTTCTAACCATAATGTGTGTGTGTGTGTGTGTGTGTGTGAGAGAGAGAGAGAGAGAGAGAGAGAGAGAGAGAGAGAGAGAGAGACCTTGGTTGTTGCTCGGTTAGTGGTGGAATATCGTTGGCTCCTTCTTGTAGGTCGTCCATGTACACTGCAATTTCCCCAATTTGTTATATAAATCCAAAAAATTATACAAATCCAAAGCCTAACCCCTAGCTCAACTTCCTAAGCACATCAAACCAGAGATTACAAAAACAAAATTACAGTTGGAGAATCAAAGAGAGAGATACCAGTCATACACGGGTCACAGGGATGTTGGTTGTTCGATCGTCGTTTGCCACTTTGGATTGCTCTCCAATCCAAGATCTGTCCAAAAAATTAGAGTTTTTGAGAGATTGTGAGAAGAGAGAGAGAGAGAGAGAGAGAGAGAGAGAGAGAGAGAGAAGAACGATGAAGAAGAAGATCAAAAAAGAAGATTGAATGACTGAAGGCATTGGTGTCTCTCTCTCTCTCTCTCTCTCTCTCTCTCTCTGTGTGTGTTTTGAACGAGTAAAGAGGAATGAGCAAAAGGGGTTTTAACTCACGTGTGGATTTTTACTTATGACCAGCGACCTGTGAGGGGTTTTACCCACGAGTTGGCTTCTTTTTTCTCAGCCCTTGGATGAGATCCAAGGGTCCAGATTAAAAATCCTTACATAAGCTATATGGGGGATCCCCTATAAGAAGCCCATTGTGTGTGTAGCCCATTGTGTGTGTGTGTGTGTATATATACATACACGGTTTGTTTCAAATGAGGACCTCTTAAAATGCAGACTCCTCTTTTTTCGATTGAATTTCGATGATCCGAGTCATTCAATGTGTTTAAAACGTGATTTTAAAGGCACAAGCGAGAAATCGGCAAAAAATATGACCAGGAAGGGCTTGATTTTAGTAGTTTTTATTTGAACAGTTCAATAAAAATTGTTCGAATCAAGCCCTTCTCAGTCTTTTTTTTTTCTGATTTCATACGTGTACTCTTAAAATCACGTTTGGATCACATTAAGCGGCTCGAATCATCGAAATTCAATTGAAAAAGGGGAGAAATTAGGAGGTTCGCATTTTAACTAAAATGAAGACACCCTCATGTGAAATGGACTGATATATATATATATATATATATATGGAGAGAGAGAGAGAGAGATAGGTTTTAAGGCACGCAGGTGGCCTTCCAAAGCTTCGGCTATGATGCTCTTAAGTGGTTTGGGAGCATCATGCTCTCAAGTGGTACTAACATCATTCTCACTGTCAGATTTCAGTGCAAAAATCTTAACCACTCAATTCTAATGGGTAACAAGTTTTTTTTTTTTTTTTAACTGTAAATGGGAAACAGATTAAAACCGATGTAATGACCTCACTTGTCACGCCCTCGATTTTTAACTCAAAAATAAGTACTTTTCATGATTTTAAGAATCCTCACAAATACCCACCAAATACCCCAAAAGAGATTTTCTATTTCCACATGATCAAAGTACATGTCATGTTCCAAGTATTATAGAAGGTTACATCCTTAGCACACTGGCCCACATATAAATTAATTACAATTAAAGTTGAAAGCTAAGAATTTTACATAAGTTTCAAGTCAAAAGAGTGATAATGAAGGTTATATCATATCTTCCCAAAATAAAATAAACAAGATGCTAAGTAACTTCTCGATGTCAGCTTTCAAAATGATGAAGTCAAATGCACAGCAAACACTCCATATCAATGCCCTTGAGGTGTACCTGAAAATAATAATAGATTGAACTACACTAGCCCAGTAGAGATATCTTTGCTCAAACTATAAGCATATGAGATAGATAAAGCACCAAGATGAACATTTAAGGAACAAAGTCTCGAATAGCAAGGGAGAATACAATCGGACACCAATGTCGTACCGGAAATCCAAGACTCAAGGAATACTTCGTTGTCGTTAGTGTAGACACCCTATTCTGGACTGTCCAGATTAGCTTACTTACGATCTTTTGCTGCCCCAATGATGATTAAAGGTCGAAAACATTCCGAGGTCGATAGGAAGGTCTTGAGCTTTGAGCTTTGGACATTCCCCTTTCAAACTCTTTCAAAATCCATTTCAATCCCTTTTAAAACCTTCGAGCCAGAACCATATGGCCCCCAGCAACGCCCAGCCGGCTTACGCCAGTATGAACATGGCGTGCGCCAGCAAAACTGCCACGTGTCGGTCATTGACCGTTGACTCAGTTTGACTGGCGCACGTAGGTCTAATTCTGGCGCACGCTGGTCAAGGCCTGTCAAATCACTGCTTTTCTTTCACATGCTCGGGACTTTGTAACCGCCCCAGTACGGCGAAGAGCTCCCTGATCATTGCATTCTGCAGAGGACGTCCCCCTCTCACTCCTACATGCCCCATCACCTAGTCCCATGCATTAAATGCATGGGAGGCTCTCTCCTTAACCTAACCAGCCCTAACCCAACTGATTAAGGCCTGTGCTCAGTCCCTTTCTCCTCTATAAATGCCCCCCTTGCATTCATTTGCAAGGGGTTAACCACATTAAGAAGTCTAAGCCCTCTTCCTCTCTTCTTTCTCTTGTTCTTTCTCCTCCATTGAAAGAGCAAGAAATAGAGAAGTATCTCACACCCACATTACTGTCATTCAGTCGTCATCCAACCTCCATCTTCAACACCAAAGCTCAAAACCATCTTCCATCCTTACACCAAAGGTATACCACCTTTGTGTGGCTTTCTGTTTTCGACCCCTGAGGGGAACCAGAAAGGTCCAGGCTAGTAACTAATACTAGTCCTGGCCTTCTACTGGTAAAATAAGACAGTCGAGCAAGACAACACATGGCGCACGCCAGTACATACAAGCCGTACCCCCGTCACGGCAGTACGCGCATTACTGGCGTGGGGATCATGAGTTGTCTATTTATCGTTCATATTTCATGTTCATCACCTTATAACATGCTAAGAACTAGTTTATTGCTTTCTGTAATTAGAACTACTTAGCTGTAGCTTTCAAAACTTGCTTTTTCTTGCTTTAGAAGGCCCCTGGGTCATTTTTGGTCATGTTCCAGAGCCCAGATGTTGCAAAGTCAAACACTGGATTAGAGGTGTAACTGGCGTACGGTCTCTCCGGAGTGGTGTACGGCAGTTGAATTAAGGATTAGTGGCTGGCCCTTGCATCCTAGTTCTCTCCTGGCCTTTTGTTATCTCCCCACTCTGTTTATGGGGTTTCTATGGCTTCAAGCCATTTCTTATATCTGTATCTGTAAATATGATTGCATTATAAACTGCGTGGTTTGTCTTAGGTGTGCACTGATCCATTCCAGAGCTCAGAGGGTTGCAAACAAAGACTGTGAGTGCAAAGGAGTGGTGTACGCCAGTCCCTATGTGGCGTGCGCAGGTTTCATCGATATGCAGTGGCCTGGCTAGTGCATATCGGTGTGTGGCCTGTTCACCTCTCTGAACGATAGTGTACTCCATTCTGTTCAAGCTGATCTCAGTGCTTGTTCTCAATCTATGTTCTTTTACTAATTCGAGCAAATCATCATTCATAAACATTTTTGTCACATAACTGTAACTTGTTACAGTATTAATCCCCATTAACTGTTCCCCCGCCCTAACTGGCTAAAAAATGATCAATGAGAAAAAAATGCAAATGTTTTACAGAATGCCTGAGTAGAGACCGATCTCCAGATTGGGCGAGAGGGGTGCCATAAAACCCTTCCCCTCTCGTAACCTAGCTCCCGAACCTCAGATATCGAAGGTGACGATGGTCCAGTCTACAAAGCCTTTTTCAAAACTCAAACAAACGTAGGAGAATGTTTTCGAGTTCGGTTCCTTGGGTGCTTTCACCGCTAAAACCCAGGTGGCGACTCTGAATCGAAGCGTTTCGCTGTGCTTTTCAAAGAGGGCCGCACCCAATTTTGAGCAAACAAAATCCGAAATTTTGGGGCGTGTGCCCACAGTGGCGACTCCGCTAGGGACTCATTGCGTTGATTAGTATTTGGAAATTAATACACAAATGAACAATTTTCAAAAGTCTGTCAAAACAGTACGCTCCGCGCTGCTGAAGAACGGAATGGTGACATAACAGGATCTTAGCATCCGACCAATCCGAACTGGGGCTTTTATTATTGTTCACTCATGTAGTTTTCTCCAAGTTTTAATCAATAAAAGTGGGCCAAACTCAAAAAGCATTTTCCAAAACTTTGCGTTTCTCTCTCACTCGATCATTCTTTGGCATTCTCCATTTGCATCGATGTTGGCCAGCCCCGTTGAGGTGTTTTGGGTAATCGACACAGTTTACTGGAGCCCGGGGTCCTCGAACGCCCAACAACCTTGGACGATGATGAGTCGTAATACCGTTCGACCATTGCTCTGCTAAACGCGTTGTAGTGGGAGGTATACAGCGGCTCTAGTCAGAGGGACCCCCTTAAACCAAAACCGGCCTCTCCATGCGTACAAAGCACTAGAACCTTCCAACCTAGGACAGGAACCTACAGGGTAGGATTTCTTGCATCTAACCCTCATAAACTGCCTATGTGTTACTGCTTTCCATATTGCATGCTTGTGCATACATACATGCCGATCTGCGTAGGCGCATGCTAGGGCGGCTTTTAGGTTGTCTCTTGTCGAGCCAGTCTTATGTCCACTAGGATGTTGCCATGGACCAATGACGAGTCGTGCATCTCAATGTTGCACGTTATACCTTTCAAATCCTTCAATCAAAGACATTTTGGGAAATCAAAACTTTCTAAGCCTTTGTTTAAAATCCAAATCAAACTTTCAAAAGCGAAACTAGGAGCAACGGTGTAGATGTCATGATACTTACACCATCCAGGTTAAAAAGTGTTGAATCACTTACACTGCTCAGGCTCCGGCACAGTGCTACTTACACCGCTCATGCAGGAAAGGGCCGATCAAGCCGATGCCTCCATGGCCAATCTGCACACTCTGATTGAGGAACGACTCCCTGCAAGAGGTGGGGGCAGAGAAAGGAATGACCGTCAACCTGAGGCTAAAGAGGTCCCTCAAGACGAAATCCCTCCTCCAAGTTCGGAAATGGCCGCTATGATCGTCAAGATGGCAAAGCTTGAAGATACAGTTTCCAAGCCGAGAGGATAGGAGCTGGTGGTTTGGACATGGACCGTCTTTGCCCATTTCCAAACGCCAGGCTGCCTGAAAGGTTCAAAATGCCAGACTTCGCGAAGTTCGACAGAATGGGAGATCCCAAGACTCATCTTCTGGCTTATCATGGTGCTATGAAGCTACATGCGGTAGAGGAGGAAGCCATGGCACAACTTTTCCCACAAACTCTGGCTGGTCCTACTTTTCAATGGTTCTTGTCTCTCGACATGGCCAAGCGCCGAACATGGGAGGACATTGGAGCAGCTTTCAATGCTTAGTACAGCTATAATGCCCAACTCAAGATGACCACTCGGGAGCTTGAGTCGACCAAGATGAATGCTAAGGAGTCTTTTGCGGACTTCATCAAAAGGTGGAGGGCTAAGGTAGCTCTCATGACCGATCGGCCTAGTAAGAAGGATCAGATTCGCATTATCTCTCGAAATCTTTAGCCTGACTTCGCCAAGAATCTTGTGCTTGTCCAGGGCGCTGATTTCGATACCTTCTTCGAATCTGGCCTCGCTATTGAAGAAGCCCTCCAAACTGGCGTTCTACAGCAAAGTGATACCCCTTCTTCTACCTCAAAATCCAAGCCCCGTGCTTACACAGCCAATAGCACTACTCTATTCGGCGGTAACAACTACGCCAATGCAACGACTGCCAGCAACAGTGCTACGCAGGGTTCTAACCACATTGCCGACATCAACCAAGTGCAAGCCCCACAGAAACCACGTAATCACAACCAACCCAGAAACTTCGCCAAATTCGAGGCTCCATTGTCTCAAGTGCTAGAAAGGTTGGTCAAGTCCGATCATCTCAGGCCATTGGACCCAACCCCTCAAAACCCGTCTCCGAGCCATAACTCGAACGCCTTCTGTGCCTATCACCAAATGCCCGGCCATTACACCGACTCTTGCTATCGTCTCCGTCATGCGATTCAGGATTTGGTAGACAATGGCACTCTTCCAACCCCCCCTAAGCCTAACGTTATTACCAACTCCATGCCCAACCATAATTCTAACCCACAAATAAACTAGATAAGCCTCACCTCCACCATATTCAACCCTACTGACCATATAACCCCATAGCATCATCCCAAACCAGTTGTAAACATCCCGACAGAGCTTGATATTAACATGTTGTGTAATGCCCCGAATTTTGGGTACGTTAAATAAGACAGTTTATTGAAATTTCAAAATAGAGTCTAGCTCTTTATTTCATCATGAGCCTTACAAAAGTACTTTTATTACAAAAGGAAGGAATACTAGGGTTCCTAACTACAGCTCTATCTGCTCCTCCATCCTAGCCAGCCCTTCAGCTCCAAAGGCCTCCAAGGTGAAGATCTTGCCCTGTTCGTCTATGAGATCTGACACATTATATCGGCGTCGCCACCCATATAATATGCCAGGATCACCAAAGGTAACACCATGAGCTACGAAAGCTAAATAGAGTAAACCCTACCCACTAACCCATAACTTACAAACAAAAGATCATAGAAATCATACTAATGACGATAACACATCCACATTCCGTATTCAATTATCGTTGGTGTCCATGATTCTCTTTGTTTCTCCTACGCGACTCGTCGTGGACCGTGTCACCATTTTCCACTTACAAAACAATCTTTCAAAATCATTTGCATTGGCTCCGTACCGCGGATAACCAAGCTACACATCCATCCTTTCAAAATCATTTGACATTGGCTCCGTACTGCGGATAACCAAGCCACACACCCAACCTCGGTTCCGCCGCGCCGGGTTCCCATTGGCACACAATTGCATTGGCTCCTCTCCGCGGATAACCAAGCTATACCTCACCATGGTTCCGCCGGTCCGGGATCCCATGGGAATGCACACAACCTCACAATGGATCCGTTATTCCGGATTCCCATTGGAACACACACACACACATAATGCCCTCGAAATGGTTATTGTGTAGTTTCTAAAATATCTTTTTCCTCGGAAAACATATTCTCCTTGTCAACCACACCCTAGGTGCCATGTTTCTACTTTCTCGGTTCTCGTGTCTCGTTACATGCAAAGACTTCCGCGGTAGGACTTCCACATCAATGATCATATAACATTCAACAAGATCATCCAACTCTACATTATTTAGCATACTCAAATCATAAGTTGGCGAGTTTAACATACTCCCCATCTTTTTCATTATTTCAAAGAAACACCTTTCGAACATTTTCATTGATAGCAGTAGATAACCTTATCATAAACTAAAATAACAAAAGTTATAGTAGGGAGAACGAGTAGAGATTAATCTACCTTGATCCGAAACTAGTAGGGGCCGAATAAGCAAGTTGGAAAATTCCACGGGTGATGAAACTCGCGAATCTGGCCCGAACTTTGGACGGCAGTAACTCGGTCAATCTTTGGCCGAATATGCTTTTTCTTGGTCCAAATCCAAGCTCTAGAAACGCTCTACAACTTTCGTGAAGGAAGTTGATCCTAGAAACTACTCTAAGTAGGAGAAAAATGGTGATAAAGGAAGTGACAGTAAGCTGTCTGGAAATGAAAATCCGAGATTTTCACTGAACTTTGGATGACAATATCTTTGTCATTTCTTCACCGATTGGGGTGCTTCTTGGGTCTAACTTGAAGGTCTCGAAGTGTTCTACAACTTTCCTGAAGAGAGATGGCTCTAAAAACTACTCTAAGCAAGAGAAAACTGGGGATTTCCAAAGGGCAGTAGGCTGCCAGGAAAAACAGAAATGGTTTCTAGAGAGAAGGAAGAGCAAAGCTTGATGGTGTGAGTTGAAATGCTTGGAATGGCTTCCTATTTATAGGCAAACCTTGGCTCTCTCTCCTCCCTCAATGGCCAGCCCCCCTCTCTCTCTCTCTTCCTCAAAGTTTGACACATGTCATGCCAACTAGAAAGATCAAGGCTTAACCCTAGGCTTGCATGGCTAGGTTGGTCCTTCTTGGAAAAAAAGAGGTGTGAACAAGAATAATTGTACAAGATTCTAGTGTGAAACCATAGATAATGGTACAAAGGAGGACAATGGAGGTTTAAGTTTTGGCTAGGAAGAATCTCACCCAAGGATATGAAGTACAAAAAGATCAAGGAAGGTACAATCCTATCTCTTTCTCTCTTCCTTCCTCTCTCTCTCTCTCTCCCCTCCCTCTCTCGGCCTCTCTCTCCTCTCTCTCGCTCTCAAGTACACTACTACAAATATATATATACAATGTACAAGAAAGATTAATAAGTACTTTGTACTAGGAACAAAAAGACTTAAGGGCTAAGGTTTCTACCAGACAAATAAATAGTCACATGTGAACTAAGGCATTATTCTAGTCATCCAAGTACTATTGTACTCTAGGTAGAATCAAAACCCTAATAGAAACAATTAAAGGGTACTATAAGAATCTTAGTACTAAGTACCTTTCTAGTAAAGCAATGTGAACTTAGTCACATGGGTTTGAAAAAGATTAAACTAATAAATCCCATGGTACTTTGAAAGATTAACTGTTTTACCCATTGGGTAAAAATTTCCCTAACTTCTATACTAAAATAATCCGAAAAGTACTTTAAAGTAATTAAAAAGTCTATTTTTAAAAGATAATAGTACTTAGTCAAGTATACTTTTAATATAAAGAATTGGGGTTCCTATTACCCTATGGATAATAGTTTCCCTAACTTTTATTGTCCAATGGACAAAGAATAAAACCAAAACAATAAAAGAAAATGATTAACCAATTTCTAGTCTAGGGTTAAAAAGGTTCAAGATGGCAAAAAGGTCCAATTGCTATTAGGGAAAAGTAACCAAGTATTTTCCTAGCTTAGTTCCTCCAACCGGATGGTTAGAAGCTAACTAGGCTTGATAGATAGGGCTAAAGTGCAAGAAACAAAACTTGAAGGGCAAAAACGTAATTATGATGAACTATAAGAATTAAAAGGAATTTTTAAATAAAAATTCAAATATTTAACGAAATTTTTACCGACTAAAAATTAGGGTCGTTACATGTTGGCGATCGGCTGGGATATGGAAGACAAAGCAAGGGAGTGGGCAGAACTCGCTAATGACTGGAATGAGCGGTACTTCATGGGATTCCCTCAGGCTCCGGTTGTCGATCACGCTCAGTTGAACCAATGGGAGGAGGATTGGAATGCAGCGAGGGTGGATTCGCTCAATGGTCTATCATTGTTTATGCTTTTCTATCAGCCCGAGCCTGCTGAGGCCGAAACCAAGGAAGAGTATGTGTGGGATCCGGAGCCCGATGCTGTGCAGTTGGCCTGGAACCAGAATTTCAACATGGAAAAGGCAGACGATGATCAGGATTTGGGTGAGCAGTACTGGGATTGCTACGCTGAAGGGGAAGTCCTCCCGATGTACATCGGCAGCTAGGGGTAGCACTGCCGGTGATAGACACCATCTTTAATGTCGTACATGCGGACGACCCAACTGTCAACATTGTGCCTGTAGGAATGCCGCGTCCAGTGGTTCCCCTCGTGACGATTGCTCGGTCATGGTCTTGAACACACCGCCCAATGACCTGTGGGAGGTGGATGAAATTGTCGACCTTAACAAAAGTCCATTGCCGGCCGATTTCTGGGATGATGATAAAGTGGTTGACATGAAAGTGGGTGACGAGATATGGACTATCAACTCTGCTCTGGTTGACGGGTTCTGGGATGTGCCGTTTGTTACCAATCCAGGACTGCCATTTGAGGAAACCGCAGCTCAGGATCCGAGTTTTTGGGAAGGAATGGTAATGGAGGACTTGCTATGGGATATGGCTCTGAGACAAGACTCAACAGCAATAGTTGCATCGGCCGACAAGGGGAAGCGCAAGCTGGAGGAGATACCTGCCGATTTCTGGGGCTCGCTTGATACATCTTCTTGGTGAGACGTTGCAAATGTCACAAGGTGCGTCCGCGTCTTTCAGCCGCCAAACCTATCGGCTGGAAGCTCGTCCAATCCTTTGGCTCAAAAACCCACCTCTCCACCAGCTCAAAAGAATGCACCACTTGTTCCGAGTGGGGCACCCAAAGAGGATTTTCTCTAGAAGCAACTTGACAGGATTCCTGCGGCCGTCTCTGTATGTGGATTGATATCATCATCAAAGGAGCATCGTGAGAGACTCGCCACAGCTTTGGCCCGCTTTGAAGTACCGACGGACATCACTCCCGAGGCAATGATCGCCTTAGTCGTGCCTCTGCTCTCCAAGCATTCTGTCACTTTCAGTGAAAGGGATCTGCCCGTTGATGGAACCGCTCACAACCACCCGCTGCACATTACCATCAAGTGTAGGGGACACTGGGTGCCGACCGTGTTGATCGACAACGGCTCCGCCATTAATGTTTGCCCGATGAGGGTTGCTTACAGTCTAGGGCTCACAAAGAACGATCTTACGTCCTCCAATCTGTCTGTTAAAGCTTATGACAACACGCGCCGTGTGGTGGAAGGGACCTTCATGCTCAAGCTCGATGCTGAAGGCTTTGAAATGGATGTAGAGTTCCATGTGGTCGACATTCCTGCTACTTTCAACCTGTTGCTAGGCAGGCCATGGCTGCATAGGCCAGACATCATGGCTGTACCCTCGACTCTGCACCAAAAGGTCATGCTGGGGCTGCCCACCGGAACTTTAACTATCTGCGGAGACTCTGGGATCCGCCTGCTCAAGGATGATGGGACACCAGTTTTGGGGAACATGCACGGAGAGAAAGACTCAGACTTTGGAGGGTTCGCTTTTGACACATCCGGCTCAGTCCTGTCCATTGTCATGGATGAAGACTTCCTCATTAGCTCAACTGCTCTCGAAATTATGAGGAAGATGTCATTCATGCCTGGCCTAGGACTCGGGATCAACCAGCAGGGGATCACTGAGTTCCCCGTCTTTCCTTTTACCGAAGGCCGCTTTGGTTTGGATACGTTCCCCCAGCCAAGGATGCCAAAAAGAGGAAAGACGCGGGAAAACCTCGAACCCTTTATGGTAACCTTGACAACTACTTCGTCTGCGAAGGAGGCAGCACTGCTTATCTAGGACAAATCGAGACGTTTTGGGATCCTAAGACTCACACTTGGCTGTTGGGCTTCGAGATCTTTGCTAACGACACCTGGGCTGATGATGAGGATGAAATGGCCGAGGAGCAGCTGGCTCAGGAGAACTTCAAAAGGCAGCTGGCTGAGCAGGGAAAAGGCCGACTAGTTGAGGGCTTTTGATCAGGGAAGCTTGGAGGTGCTGTTCGCCCAAGTAGGTTTGGTTGGCAAGGAAAAAGAGGCTGAAGTGCTGATACTTGGGCCCGACTCTCAGGACATTCTCGAAGACCCAACTGCTCTCATCGTCAAGGCAACCGATAGTATTAATAACTTCATTTTTACTCCGCGTTTAACATGCATCGATGATACCTCTGAATCTGACACAGAGTCTGTCGAGTCTAAGTCTAGCTCAAAGTCGGAGTTTGTGCCTCTCGGCCCTCCACGTCATAGCTTTTACTTCGAGTTTGAGTCTACTGTACTTAGCAACCCTTCCGGGCTTTATGAAATGAATGATCCTACTTCCGACTATTTTGCTGACTTTTGTATAAACTGTGTCGACCCTGACGATGAAGGAATCAACTTCGATGGGAACATCCTGGCTGAGTTGCGTTCCCTTATCGCAAGGGAAGACGAAAAGCATGCTCAGCCTCTAAAAGAAGAAGTAATTTCAATAAATCTGAAAGATGAGGATGACCCCCGCATGGTGCAAATCGGTTCAAACCTGTCCCCGGAAAACCTCGCTGGTACAATCGAGGCACTCCAAGAATACTTCGAGGTTTTCGCTTGGTCTCACGCAGATATGCCTGGTATCGATCCCGAGATAGTGCAGCACCGAATCCCATTAATGCCGGGGGCAATTCCTGTCAAGCAGAAGCTCCGCAGGATGAGGCCGGACTAGGTTCAGAAGATCAAGGAAGAGGTCACCAAGCAGATCGACGCAGGATTTCTAAGGGTTGCTGAATATCCCAAGTGGGTTGCTAACATCGTGCCCGTCCCCAAGAAAGATGGGAGGATCCGGGTCTATGTCGATTTCAGAGACTTGAACAAGGCAAGCCCCAAAGATAGTTTTTGTCACGCCCCCAATTTTCAGCTAAAAATAATAATATATTTTCTACAAACTAAGTCCTTCTCTCAACCAAATTTACCTTTAAATGTCATGTAAATCCAAATAGCAAATCAAGTCGCTTCTTCTTCTTCTCTCTAAATTTTTTTTTTTTTTACATAAAGTCTCCCATACACCTTCCACAAAAAAAAAGGGGCTTCACAATAATTAAGGAGAGGAGTTTATCGTAACTTTACATATGTTCTAACCAAAAGATACAACCTTCAATTGCGAGTAAAGTACACAACATGAATTAGACTAGATGATAAACACCTCCTTAATGATTCCAATGAAGCTCTCAAGGGACGTCTCAATGTGCACTCCATGCAATCCAAGCTAAGTGCCATGGCGAGTACTTGAAAGGATAGGGTGAGCTACACTAGCTCGTAGAGATATCCATACCTAAATTATATGCAGAAGTGAAGATAGATCCCAAGGGAAAACATTTTCCAAAAAGCATATTTGTTTTGTCAAAATGTGGAACTCAAAATACCATACTCACGCTGGAAACTATTTAACTCCATTTCTCAAACACTGACACTCTCACCCACACACACCAATATTCTTAAAAATCTCAGCTTACCGTTACGGCGTTACCCAAATCAATCCCTGCTTTTTCATTTCCATTTCAAAGACCTAAAGATTAATCTAAGTTCTTAATGAATAGCATCATTCTTCTTGTCTTAAATAACTAGCCAACCTCTCACCAAAAATATACACTACGCAGGTAGAGTCAAAATATGGAATAACAATAACACATCGAATAATACCACACCTCGACCATAAGGAGACTCACCCATAAACCCCAAATCAAATTCCAAATCTCAAGTTAACTTCAAGCCAAAAACCCTTCTCCTTAAGGTTTCCTTTATAAGTCTAACGTGCAAATACCCTATATGTAACTCCAACAATGCATCACACCACAAGGTACCAAATATACACTAACACAGAATAAGTTGCCCACCGCATATCAGGAGAACAAGCCACAATGATTTGGAGGCCTAAAAGAAGAGATATAAAATACGTATTGACATACTAGACGATCCAAGGTGGCAACTCAAGTTCAAGTTCTGTGTTTCTCATACGCATATTCCACTTTGTCTCAAATTCACATCATCGATTTTCAAAATCAATTTCCCTTTCTTTTCTTTTTCTTTTTGAAAACACCAATAACCCAGCCATTAGAAACATACCACCAAAGTAGAACCATAACTTGCCTTCAGATAGGAATTTGCAAATTGCCATACACATTAAAACTTAACATCTTGATGCAGAAGGATTCATAGCACAACGTAACAAATAAACGACCAATTCCCAATCACTTATGTCATGTGCTTAATCTCATTCATTCACTTTCTGTGCTTAAAATCTTATAAGCATGTGTTCATTCAATTCCGGGCTTTTAGGACCCCCATGCGTCCACTAAAATCCTTTCATTAAACTCCGGGCTTTTAGGACCCCCGTGCGTCCACTAAAATCCTTTCATTCAAAGTCTAATTTGCAAATACCTATAAAGATCCACATCTATGTAGTACCCCTCAATGCTTGACAACCATGCACTCATGCCAAATGATTCACCAAATCCTGTTTTTAACTCACTGCAAGCCCAAATACTCAATCTCATGGAAAGACATCAAATAATTTACACATTGCGTCAAACATTCTACAACTTAATTTATCATCGATCGTATCATCCATCTAAACCATTTTCTATTCCAATCGTTTACAAGTATTTTAACCCTTATGCTCACTAGTTCTCATATCCCTATAATTAATCATACACACTTCAAGTTCTGACGATGTCCGATCAAATAACAGAAGTTTAAGAACGGCATTTAAACCATTGAGCAGTAGGCTTCTTTTTCTTTGATCCATAGGTCATACATCAAACACGAAATTCGGGTAGCCTTATTACGGCCATGCAATTATAGCTCAACGTAACAATGAAACTAGTGCAAAGGCAGAATTTGGGTCAAGTTTGAATGCAAATTTGTTATTGCTCGGACCCACCCATGATGCATGTGATGTATCGTTGGAAAGCTCTATGTGTCTAGTTTCTAACCAAACAAACGGTGTGTCATTTCAAGTCCCGAGCTAGGAGTTATGTCCATTTTACCAAAGTCCGCCGGTGCTGTCAGATTCTACGCGGGAATAAGTGAAATTGATTGAAAAATCATAACTCGTTCATCTTAAACCCAAAAATATTGAAACCAATGCCTAAAGTTGCACCACTACAAGCCCTACACTCAGTAAAAATTCCAGGTTCAGAAACGAGAGGAGGTTAACCCAACAATCAAAAGAAAAACCAATTCGCAACCATTTTCGCACCAGTCAACCAACCCTGCTTTAGAAATTCACCAAAAATTGTATACTTAACCAAATTACTTGATTCCAACGCCAATCTCTTCTTAACTTAAATATGCAGCTCCTGTAAAAGACCCAAAGTCACCCAAAATGTTCATCATGCCCAGAAAGTTAAAAGAAGACAGCCACGCACAGATTCGCACATCCAGCAGACAGCCAGTATTCAAAAATTCATAACTAATTGTGTGATTATCGGTTTTGCATGATCTTGGTACCGAAATCTTCGTTTTGAAACGTATTTTAACTGTTATGAAGACACCAACAATTGATTCCTAGCACAAAGGCTCCCAAAAGACAGATTACCAAAACCCACGAAATTTTCATCATACTCAAGATTTATTCAAGACTCAAAATAGATGATCAAACTTGATTCTTGTACATCCAACTAACACTTAAACATGTAAAGAAGGTAGGAGATCCCTACCTCAAAGGTTAGAAGCAAGCCCGAACATGGAGGAAACTTCACAGTGCTCCGATCATGAATTTTCTTGGATGGATAGGAAGCTCTCGTCGCGTAGAACAACTTTTGTACTTGGGATTTTTCAAAACTCTCACTCGTAGTAGATGAAATCGAAGAGAGAAGGTGGGAGAGGAGAGAGCCGAGAGAGAGAGGGAGACGCCGGTCAAGAAGAAAGAAAACGGAAAGTGATTTCCTTTCCCAATTTTTTAAACTTATATAGCACAAATAACACTTACACCCTTTCACTTCTATTGTGTTACGTCAACTCCCACAACTTACAAGTCATCTCACATTGACCCAACTCATATCTACCTCATAGTTTACATTTCATAGTATAATCTCGCATTAGAATTATTAAAATAAATACAGGTCTCTACAGTTTTCCCTTGCCTCACATCGATGTGCTTGTGGACAACACGGCGGGACATGCCTTGCTCTCCTTTGTCGATGGGTTTGCAGGATACAATCAAATCTTTATGGCCCCGGAGGATCAGGAGAAGACAATGTTCGTCACCTAATGGGGAACTTACTGCTATGTGAAAATGCCATTTGGATTAAAGAATGCTGGGTGTACCTTTCAGAGAGCCCAAACAACCCTATTCCATGACTTCATTCACAAGACGGTCGAAGTGTATGTGGACGACATGATTGTAAAGGCAAAGGAGGAAAAGGACTACCTCCCTTCACTCAGGCAGTTTCTTGAAAGGCTTCCCAAGTACAATGTGTGTGTCAACCCGCAGAAGTGCACATTCGGAGTTACAGCAGGCAAAATGCTGGGGTTTCTGATCACCAAGAGAGGAATCGAAGTGGACCCATCCAAGATCAAAGCGATTCTCGAAATGGAGCCCCCACAGTCTGAGAAAGGAGTGCGAAGCTTTCTGGGGAAGGTTCAGTTCATCAGCCGGTTCATCGCCAAATTGACTCCAACTTGTGAGCCATTGTTTCGGCTTCTCAAGAAGAATGTCCCGTTCGAGTGGACAGATAAATGCCAAGCTGCTTTTGAATCCATTCAGAGATACTTGCAGAACCCTCCGGTACTAATGCCGCCTACACCAGGTCGGCCTTTGATTCTGTACTTATCCGTGACTCCGACGGCAATGGGTTGTTTGCTAGCACAAGAAGGGGAGAACAGAGTCGAGAAAGCCATCTACTACTTGAGCAAGAAAATGGTAGGTAGCGAGGAGCGCTATACCTCTTTGGAAAAGACATGCTGGGCGCTAGTTTGGGTTACCAAAAAGCTTAGACACTACATGCTAGCCTATTCGGTGAAGCTGATTTCTCGGATGGACCCTATCAAATATCTATTCGAGAAGCCAGCGCTCACCCATAAGCTAGCACGTTGGTTGATTCTGCTGGCTGAGTTCAATCTCTAGCATGTCACAAGGAAGTCAGTGAAGGGCCGCGCTGTGGCAGAATTCTTGGCAGATCACCCGGTTGAGGGGCCAGAGGACGTAGATTTCACCTTTCCAGACGAAGATGTGCTGACTATAACTGAGGAAATATGGATGCTGTATTTCGATGGGGCTGCTAATCAGAAGGGGTTCGGAATAGGAGTGTTACTGATCACGCCTGCCGGTGCTCAAATTCCACTCGCTTTCAAGCTGAATTTCGATGTCACCAACAATCAAGCTGAATATGAGGCCTGCATTGTCGGAATGGAGGCAGCAATTGCACTGGGGGTCGAGGAGCTCGAAGTAATTGGGGATTCAAATTTGGTAGTCTCTCAGGCCAACGGAGACTGGAAGATCCGTGAGGAAAAGCTGAAGCCTTATCACCAAGATTTGAAAGAACTGATTCCTCGCTTCAACAAGGTGACTTTTACCCATGTTCCACGCTTGAAGAATTAGTTCGCCGATGCTTTGGTGACTTTGGCTTCAATGATCGAACTTCCAATGGGAGTTAACTTGCGACCAATCGTGATCGAGCAAAGGGATCTGCCCGCCTATGAGTATGTCAACGCCATTGATGATGTCGATGATGGCCTGCCCTGGTACCATGATATCTGGAACTTTGTGGAGCGAGGAGAATTCCCAGCTGAAGCCACTAAGAAAGATCGAATCGCCCTACAACGATTGGCTGCTCAGTACATAATTTTGCGGGGGGAAATTGTATCGAAGGTCTCACTGCGGAATGCACAAGCTGTGCGTTAACAGTGCCGAAGCGACCAGAATAATGGAGGAGATTCACGAAGGGGTCTGCGGTCCTCACATGAGCGGTGTCATGCTCGCAAGAAAATCCTCAGGCAGGGTTACTACTGGTCTACAATGGAATCATAGTGTATCGACTATGTGCGGCGGTGTTACAAGTGTCAGATTCATGCTAACTTGCAGCATGTTCCTCCAACTGAGCTGTATGGCATGACCTCGCCGTGGCCTTTCTCTGTATGGGGAATTGATGTTATCGGGATGATCAGACCCTCTGCTTCGAATAGCCACAAGTTTATACTGGTAGCCATCGATTACTTCACCAAGTGGGTCGAGGCCGAGTCTTACAAGACCCTGACAACGGTTCAAGTTGCGTAGTTTATTCGAAAGAACATCATCTACCGGTATGGTGTCCCCCAGGCTTTCGAATCGGACAATGGAAGCCACTTCAAGGGAAGGGTCCTGAAACTCTTCGAGGAATTCGGGATCAAGATCCACCACTCAACAACCTATCGGCCACAAACGAATGGGGCTGTCGAGGCTGCGAACAAAAATGTCGAGATGATCATCAAAAAGACCGCTGAATCTGCAAGGGACTGGTACGAGTTGTTACCGTTGGCCCTCTGGGGGTATCGAACGTCAATCCGCACATCTACCGGCGCAACCCCTTTTTCCCTAGTCTATGGAATGGAGGCAGTACTTCCCATTGAGTTTGAGATTCCGTCTCTAAGAGTCATGGCTGAAAGCGGCCTCGAGGAAGCTGAATGGCTGAACGGGAGATTTGTCGAGCTCATGTTGTTTGGTGAGAGGAGGCTCCATGCATTGTATCATGTTCAAGGGTATCAGCATCGAATCGCCCGGGCGTTCAACAAGAAAGTGACGTCGAGGGGCTTAGTCGAAGAGGACATGGTTACAAAGGAGATCCGGGCTCCAGTGTTCGATTCTCGTGGGAAATTCCGACCGAAGTGCTCTGGGCCGTACATCATCAAAACCATCCTCTCCGGGGGTGCTGCTAAGCTCATTGATCTCGACGGAAATGAATTCAGTACCCTGGTCAACCTGGATCAGCTCAAGCGTTACTACCCCTGAGAGATGCTCGTTGGATCGAAAACCACAAGGGTGGGCGATTCTAAGCAAAAGTTAGAGCAGCCTGCTAGACCGAAAACCTAAGGAGGCAGTCTAGGCAAAAATAAATAGGCAAAATGTCGAAAGCTCACTAGACCGAAAACCTGAAAAGGCGGTTCTAGGCAAAAAGTTAGAGCGTAAAAGGAGAGGTAAAATACACGAGCGAACTTTAACCTGAATTACGTTCTGACCTGATTCACTGAAAGGGGATACGTAGGCAGTCTCACCTTGAGACCCGGTCATATTCTATCAAAATGATCCAGGGTTTGTCATTTTGGGGTCACATCAAAGGTTGAAGAGCTCAAAAGACAGGCTGAGACAGCATTGGAGAATCAGAAGGG
This sequence comes from Rhododendron simsii, assembly GCA_014282245.1. Lineage (NCBI taxonomy): Eukaryota > Viridiplantae > Streptophyta > Magnoliopsida > Ericales > Ericaceae > Rhododendron > Rhododendron simsii. The sequence goes on from CM024954.1 coordinate 28,750,280, forward strand.
GGAAACCCTTCATCTTTCAACTTTATTTTGCAAAACTACTAATTCTAAATACAAACTGAGCATAAAAGCCTTAAAAACAGTGAAACATGAAAAACAGAACAAAATGCTTGAGAAGCCTAATGGCTCATAGCTTATTCTAAGTACAGCAAAGTGGTCTGGAGTCAGTCGATGTTTTCTCTTGCATGAACATTTGCTCTTAGCCATTGTCTATAGCGATTCTTCAGCCTTGGAGAAAAATCTGGCATTTTTGCCTGGAGAACCCTCAGACCCCAGCGCCTCTGGTAGCCATTCAGCGTCTGAGCGTTGAAATTGGGAAGATGGAAGCCCCCGATGCTGATACGGATGTTCTCTTGTGAAGCACCTAGTTGGCGAAGAATGCGACCGGGAATGTAAAAATTGACGCTGGTTAACCCCGCGATAACCATCCTGTCAAAGCCATCAGAATGGATAGCCATATCTAGAAGGTCTAACCAAGGGCACCTCCAAGCAATTTCCTCGGGCTGCATCTGCTGCATGAACTCATACCAGCCCGCTACATCCAAGTCAGGATACCGCATCTCCCTCTGGTGGATTCTCTTCGGGAACAGATTCCAGCCCGCCGCCGGTGGGTGCAGTAGGTTCAGCTTGTCTGACAACCACAGCTGCATGAGCGAAAAGACAAGGAAGAAGTCAGATAAGGCCTGAGCGAAAAGACAAGTAAGAAGCTAGGAAGCAGCCTAAGCCGAGTGTCGAGGTAAAAAGAGAAAGTGCGAAAGCCAGAAAAAGGTGAGCTGAGTGAGTTTACCTGAAGCAAAAGTGGGCTCCCGCTGAAAACGGCCGACTGGCCTGTGCTCACTAAATCCAAACCCAAGAGTGTCTCAGCCAAGACCAGAGGGATCACGTTCCTTCGGGCCCCCATTTGAGCGGCCACGCTCACCAGCAAGGGGCTAACCTGCCCATTGGCAGGAACGAGCAGATAGGCGGCAAACAAGCAGATTACTAAGGCAAAGTGCCGACGTGCTTGAACTTCGTCACTCTCCGAACCGTCATCTGGACTGTACATCTCTATCAGCTGCAGAATGTTCACTTGGCCTCCTTCAAGGATAGTGTTCGCCAAACCCCGAGAAATGTTGAGCGAGCTGGCCAGTAGTTTAGGCATGCTCACTTGATAGGGCGGAACAACAAGTGTCGGGGATGAGTAAGTGCGAAGATATGCTTGGAACTCCTCAATGGTCGGGCACATCTCGTCATCACCAAAGCAGAAGACGTGGACGTCAGGGTCCCAGAATCTGAGGGCAGCCCACAAAAGCGTCGGACGGAGCGGCATGTGCCGAAGGAAGTGGAATGAGGCAAGACCATGATATTGGAAATTGAGCCAGTCAACACTCAAAAATTGCACTAGCCAAGGCTTAAGCAATGTTGGGAGGGGATTATCCATAGGAAGTGCAAGAATATACTGGAGGAAAAGGGGAGCAAATGGGGCTGTGAATGCCACAAAGCAAGCACCTCAGCTTTATAGGCCTTGGCCTTCCGTTGCCATTGCACATGAATTATTCAGGCAACATGCTAGCCTCCAAGGGGACACAATGGCAAGTACTCTGCCTCCTGAAATCCCAGAAACAGTGTTCAAACCGTGTGAAGATAAAAACAAAGTTCCCCCCGAAAAAGGACAGTCGGTCAGTCAAGTGGATCTGACTCTTAGGAGCCTGGCGTACGCCAACTTCAAACTGGCGTGTACGTATCCCCCACTCTCTGGCATACAGGGCCAAACCCCTGGCGTACGCCAGTTTGGTTCACCAGAAACCAGCTTGCAGCAGCTACTGCCTCCACATGGTCGTTTTTAGTTCTGGGGCTAGCTTTGGCCGTTTGTTGATTCCTATAAGTCTTAAACATCATTTGAGACTGTAGCAAGGCGTCGGATCCCAAAAGCCACGCCCATTGAAGATTTCGGACCCCCGACGACCCGTTTTAAGCTAAAATCAAGGATACGGAAGGTCGGATCACGTTTCAAGGGCTTTTGCCGAGTTTTGTCATACCGTACACGTTACATAGGACTTATGTGACTGCACGGGGGTGTTGGTTTCGGTCCGGGACCGTATCGACTCATCTTTTGCGTCTTATGTCCATTTTTGCGACATTTTTAGCATTTTGTTGGTATTTTCCTCGTACCGGGATGTTTTTACCGGTTTTGAGGGTTTGTACAAGTCATTGTACACCTATAGAGTCTTTCAAAAGTGTCAGTTTCCTTCGTTTAGGGGAATTATGGATTTTGGCCTATTAGCGCCTATTTTCCCGTATCCTCCGCGTGTCTGGGATGTATTTCGTATCCTAGGGCTTTTTTGTCCATCCTTTCTTCGAGCTATGTCCATCGTGCGCATGTGCAAGTGATGTGTCTCGGTTCAGAGCAATCATTAATGCATGTTAGATATTAGTGGATATTTCCTTTACTAAATCTCATCAACAAAAGGGAAATCGATAAACAGAAAGTGCAGATATTATATACTACTCCACGTCATTAGTTAAAGGAAAAATGCAGAAATGTATCAAAATGGCACAATGGCCCTAGCAAAACCAAAAGTATCAGGGCACATTCGCCCAAAAGTCAAGATGGCACACAAGCCTTGTGTCCAAAATCAAGTATCTACTATATCAAAGTATCAAAGGCAAAAGATAGCAAAGTAAACCAAGGCTCAGTCATATCCCTCAGTTGTCAGAAAGGTCCTCGTCGTCGTCATCCTCCTCGCTCTCTAGCATCTCTCATGGGTCCATCCGGAACCTAGGGTCGTCCGCGGAGTCCGAGCCACTGTTGAGGGATGTATCCTCCTCCTTTTCTTCTGCTTCCTCCTCCTCTCTCTCTTCTTCTGCGAAGGACCCTCAGCAGGCCTCTTCTCCGTAGGCCTCTTCCTCAGTTTTGGGCGGAACTGAAGCTCCTCGCTGGCCGGCATGATCAGTACTCCCCTTTGTGTGCTCGCCGCTGGCCGAGAAGAGCTCGGTGCTATCTTCTTCTGCGGTGGAGGCCGCACGCTCTTCCTTCTAGGAGCCGCCCTAGCCTGTCCCTGCATTGCATTTAAATTGTTAGCATTTGTTGGACATATTGCATATATATTGAGATGTTGAAAGCAGGTCATATTCTACCAAAAGTCAAAAGCTGAAGTTATACCTGAGGCTGCACAACAGGAGCTGGAGGTGGAGGTGGATAATGTAGCCGCAATTGAGCGCCGCTCGCTATTATGTGAAACTCCTTCTCCATGGCCTTCATCAGGCGCACCGCCTCTCGCACCCACTCCATCGGGGCCTGTATTACAGTTTTGTCAAAGTCAGAATGCAAATCAAATATACATGCGAAATCTGAAGAAGGAAAAATGCAAAGGGGTGAAGGAGTATCGTACCGGCCCTGTGATCTCTTCTGGCTCTGTCCTAGCAGGCTCAAACTGAACTGTGGCTTCCTCTCCTTGTGCATCCCGCACAGCAAGCATCCAAGAAAGTCGAGGAAGGCCCATCGCTGTCGCATATCCGCTCCTCTCCCTCGAGCGAGCAGTCCTGCTACCCTGGCCGTGTCTCTCCTCTCCAGCCTCTCTAGCCTCGCTCTCCATGGCTATGTGCTCCATCACCCCAAGTGGCCTCGCCAAGTACTGCCTCCGGTAAACAGCATAGTCTCGCTCGGGCCTCAAGAGAGCAGTGAAGTCTGTCGGGACGGTGAAGCGCTGCAGCTCAGCCAGGGTGTATTGGTCGGTATGTGAAGCACGAGACGGAAGTGGCCCGGGCGTGACAAACTCCGAAGACTCAAGTGACTGCCGCGTCACTCGGTCGCCCAGGTACCACTGCCACCCAAAGGCTGACTCAAGCAACATGCGGCTCTCAGCTACCACTCTGCTCCGCGCAAGGTACTCCAGCTCGGCCTCTGTAGTCTTCCATGGATCCCACTCCACCTGCGAGCAAGCAACCAATCAAACAGTTGATCAGCGACAGCATTAAAGCAATTCGAAGATATTGGTAGTCAGAAACCGTGTGCTTACCTGAGTGCTCGACAGCTCGTCCAGGTACGCTCTAAAGGCTTGGAGGCTACCTCTCGACTTCTTCTTCTTTCTGTACAATGGTCCCCATACTAGAGCATGGGGAAGCATCTTCAAATCCGGGCACGAATTCTCCGGAGGGTACATCTTCAGCACCTCGTAGGCCCATAGCTGCAAGTTTCAAAAAATTAAAGCGTCAATGCAACATTCACAAGTCAAAGGAAAGGGAAATGCTCGGAAAAGGAAATCACAAGTTTGTTTTCTTACCTCCCACACCCTCCAGTAGCCAGCAATCGCCTTCTTCCTTCGTGAGAACTCTCCCATGAAGCTGTAGCAAGTCCCCAGAGCAGCTCCTCCCCAATCATATCTCGCAGCTGTGCGCAAGTCGAATAGAGCTGGCAAGTAAGCCAAGTGCACTGTAGCCCACTTGTTGGGGTACAGCAACGCCCCGAATAAGTACAACAGATAGGCTCTCGCCATTTGCTCCTCCTCCTGCTCTGAGGCTGGAACCCTATCCTTCAGATGCCAGTGGAACTGGTCGTGAGGGATCGTCTCTGAAGTACCAACTGGCTCATGACCCAAAAACCACTGCAGCGCCGTATTATCATTATGAATCCCCGAGTCAAAAGGGATAGGCTCTCCTCTTACCCTCAAGCCAATCAGAGCTGCGAAGTCCACCGGAGTCACAGTCATCTCCCCGATCGGAAGGTGGAAGATGTTGGAAGTATCCCACCACCTCTTGGCCAACGTTGTAAGTAGTGCATGGTCACTGTTCGTTGCCGTCAATGTGAGGATAAATGGCCTGAACCCCGCAGCATCAACCAAAGACCTGACCCACTCTGGCAATCCTCTGTACAGCTCAAGGGAACTAGCAGAACCGCCGTGCCCTCGCGTACTACCTCGTCCTCTCTGCACATCACAAAGGCAAAAATGGACAATAACTCGCCAGCATGCATAGTATAGTAAGTAGTCAAATCAAGAAAAGTTCATGAATCAAAAACACTTAAATCAAGACTAAAGGTGTTTTGCATATTTCGCGGTCGATTCAAGGTTTTCAGCTACTACGAGGTCGAATCAAGTCATGGGCGTATTGTTAGTCGATTCAAGCATCTAGCGTATCCTATTCAGTCGAGTTTCTTCTCAAAGGAGCATTGCTCAGTCGAACCAAGTGAGCATGGTATTGTGTGGGTCGACTCCAAGTCCTACAAATGTGTTATCAAGTCGAGACAACCTACGGTCGATTCAAGTTCATTATCATAGTTCTTATCTGAGTTCTAAGTTGTCTACGGTCAAGTTCAATTACTTTTTGAATCAAGCTCTAAGGTACAAGTGTCACCCTGTTATCAAAGTCATGCACAAACAAAGAATCAAAGGCTAAAAGTAAGTTCAAAGGAATACCTGCGCCCAGTCTACAGATAAGTGCCTCTCGGGGTCTCTCAAAACAAGCTCTGCATCATAATCATCGCGACGAGGGATGTAGCTTTCAAACCCAGATGGCCGAACAAGTGTGGCTTCGGAAGGACATAGGTCCCAGCCACGAACGTTGTGCTAGGTGCGGCCCGTATAGCCTTTGCCCGTGTCACCGCCCGCTCATGAGCTAGACCACCCTCCTCCTGGGCCTCCTCGGCCGCCTCCTCCTCCTGTACAAAGGCCTCCTCCTCAACTCTGGCCCTCTCGGCCTCGGCTCGCAGGCGCTCCTCCTTCTGGGCCTGCGCTATCTGTCTCTGTCGACCCTCTCGGGCTGTTATCACTGCCGAAACTACCCCCGGATTCTCTTGAAGCAAGCGGCTAAGCTCCTCCTCCGATACGAACTCCACGAAGTCTCCGCGCGTAATGGGAACGTGCGTCGAAGACCCCGCTGCTGGCCTAAACTCAACCGGCTCTGTGGGTATCTCCCCAAAGGCCCCCTCCTCAAACGCCGGATCCTTACCCTTTGCCGGATCTCTTGGCGGAGTCCCGGGCTCATCATCACCAGCACCGCTAGTGCCGCCGCTAACCCCAATTGGTCACCACCAAGCCCTCCACACCGCTTTGGAAATCCAGTCGACTCACTCGTGGGCCCCCCGTTTCCACAGAAGCTGGCGTACGCCCCAGATCTCCGGGCGTATGCGGCCCGTCGCCGTCGTCGGGCCCTGCTGCATGGCCACCATCGCCGCCGCCGTTGCCTGTAACCTCTGTACCACTGGTCGACGACGCTTCTAGGGTCGGTTGATCGTCGATTTGAGGCCCTAAAGTCTCAATTTCACCCCTTGCCCGGTTTTCTCTCTTTCCACTGTCACCATTACCGCCATCACCGCCTGCACCGCCGCTGCCACCTCTGATTTCGGCCATAGATCTATATGGGTGAGTGGGTTATGGAAAGAAAAGAGAATACGAGAGAAGTTGGAAGTGTTTGGAAGTTTAAAAGGTGAAGGATGGCGGTTTTTTGCATTGCCATCCGTGTTCCCGAAGTTTATACGACATGGGGACCAGCTGGGCCGGGTCTGGGCCGGATCTGGACCGGGCCAAGAAAGATTCCTGGCGTACGCCAATTTTGGCATGCCGTACGCCACCTCTGTGTGGGCCGTAGGCCCAAATCTCTTATGGACCAAAATTATCTCTCAAAATTAAGACCCCAGTGGCCCACTGATTATTGATGGCCATAGTGGGCCCATCCTCAAGCAGAGTTCCGCCCAATTTCAAATCAACGGCGATCCATGCGCCCAATTTCAAAATCAACGGCGATCCATCCGCCCAATTTCCAATCAACGACGATCCGTCCGCCCAACTTCCAATCAACAACGATCCATCCGCCCAATTTCAAATCAACGGCGATCCATCCGCCCAATTTCCAATCAACGGCGATCTGTCCGCCCAACTTCCAATCAACGGCGATCCCTCTGCCCAATTTCAAATCAACGGCGATCCATCCGCCCAATTTCCAATCAACGGCGATCTGTCCGCCCAACTTCCAATCAACGGCGATCCCTCCACCCAATTTCAAATCAACGGCGATCCATCCGCCCAAGTTATCTCCTTTCCCCAACAGAGGCAATGCTTTTTGTAGAAGATTATTCCCCATAGAGTCCACCTTCTACGGCAGCCCGTGCTGCCTCTCCAATACAATCAAGCAGCGGTCCGTCCGTCTATTATATCTTTAACAACGGCAAACTTTCTCAAATGATCTGCTTGGCTGAGCTTAACCGATCAGGTTATTTTAAATTCATGTCTTCCTACTCTAGATAGCCTAGAGGAGGGGTGTCTAGACAACCTTTGACGTTACTTGTACCAAATCAAATGGTACTCCAAGTGCCGTCAAAGAGGGGCTACTGTAGACACCCTATTCTGGACTGTCCAGATTAGCTTACTTACGGTCTTTTGCTGCCCCAATGATGATTAAAGGTCGAAAACATTCCGAGGTCAATAGGAAGGTCTTGAGCTTTGAGCTTTGGACATTCCCCTTTCAAACTCTTTCAAAATCCATTTCAATCCCTTCCAAAACCTTCGAGCCAGAACCATATGGCCCCCAGCAAAGCCCAGCCGGCTTATGCCAGTATGAACATGGCGTGCGCCAGCAAAACTGCCACGTGTCGGTCATCGACCGTTGACTCAGTTTGACTGGTGCACGCAGGTCTAATTCTGGCGCATGCTGGTCAAGGCCGGTCAAATCATCGCTTTTCTGTCACGTGCTCGGGACTTTGTAACTGCCCTAGTACGGCGAAGAGCTCCCTGATCATTGCATTCTGCAGAGGACGTCCCCCTCTCACTCCTACATGCCCCATCACCTAGTCCCATGCATTAAATGCATGGGAGGCTCTCTCCTTAACCTAACCAGCCCTAACCCAACTGGTTAAGGCCTGTGCTCAGTCCCTCTCTCCTCTATAAATGCCCCCCCTGCATTCATTTGCAAGGGGTTAACCACATTAAGAAGTCTAAGCCCTCTTTCTCTCTCCTTTCTCTTGTTCTTTCTCCTCCATTGAAAGAGCAAGAAATAGAGAAGTATCTCACACCCATATTACTGTCATTCAATCGTCATCCAACCTCCATCTTCAACACCAAAGCTCAAAACCATCTTCCATCCTTACACCAAAGGTATACCACCTTTGTGTGGCTTTCTGTTTTCGACCCCTGAGGGGAACCAGAAAGGTCCAGGCTAGTAACTAATACTAGTCTTGGCCTTCTACTGGTAAAATAAGATAGTCATGCAAGACAACACATGGCGCACGCCAGTACATACAAGCCGTACGCCTGTCATGGCAGTACGCGCATTACTGGTGTGGGGATCATGGGTTGTCTATTTATCATTCATATTTCATGTTCATCACCTTATAACATGCTAAGAACCAGTTTATTGCTTTATGTAATTAGAACTACTTAGCTGTAGCTTTCAAAACTTGCTTTTTCTTGCTTTAGAAGGCCCCTGGGTCATTTCTGGTCATCTTCCCGAGCCTAGATGTTGCAAAGCCAAACACTGGATTAGAGGTGTAACTGGCGTACGGTCTCTCTGAAGTGGCGTACGGCAGTTGAATTAAGGATCAGTGGCTGGCCCTTGCATCATAGTTCTCTCCTGGCCTTTTGTTATCTCCCCACTCTGTTTATGGGGTTTCTTGTCTGTTTTCATGGCTTCAAGCCATTTCTTATATCTGTATCTGTAAATATGATTGCATTATAAACTGCATGGTTTGTCCTGGGTGTGCACTGGTCCATTCTAGAGCCCAGAGGGTTGCAAACAAAGACTGTGAGTGCAAAGGAGTGTGTACGCCAGTCCCTATGTGGCGTGCGCAGGTTTCATCGATATGCAGTGGCCTGGCCAGTGCATATCGGTGTGTGGCTTGCTCACCTCTCTGAAAGATAGCGTACTCCATTCTGTTCAAGCTGATCTCAGTGCTTGTTCTCAATCTATGTTCTTTTACTAATTCGAGCAAATCATCATTCGTAAACATTTTTGTCACATAACTGTAACTTGTTATAGTATTAATCCCCATTAACTGTTCCCCTGCCCTAACTGGCTAAAAAATGATCAATGAGAGAAAAATGCAAATGTTTTACAGAATGCCTGAGTAGAGACCGATCTCCAGATTGGGTGAGAGGGGTGCCATAAAACCCTTCCCCTCTCGTAACCTGGCTCGCGAACCTCAGATATTGAAGGTGACAACGGTCCAGTCTACAAAGCCTTTTTCAAAACTCAAACAAACGTAGCAGAATGTTTTCGAGTTCGGTTCCTTGGGTGCTTTCACCGCTAAAACCCAGGTGGCGACTCTGAATCGAAGTGTTTCGCCGCACTTTTCAAAGAGGGCCGCACCCAATTTTGAGCAAACAAAATCCGAAATTTTGGGGCGTGTGCCCATAGTTAGCTAATCCATCAAGTCAATCATCTATTACATTTCCCTATTGTATTTATTCGAAGTCTCATTTCGTACACGTCTACATTAAGTGCCTTGCATTCCGGGTCTTAAGGACCCCGTACATCTCCCGTTGATCTCTAATATGAACTCAAGTAGATTTTCCTCCATTAACATACTGAATAGAGAGCTAAGAAATTTTCTGGTTTTTAGAGCCCCATATACCCATAATACATTTGCAGGTGCTCATGACCCCGTACATCTATTTTACATTCCGGGTGCTCGTGACCCCGTACATCTGTTTAAAGTTCCGGGTATCAAGACCCAGTATGCCAATTCCGATTCATTTGTATTGCATTCTACCATATGTGTTTTTAGGACTCTAGTTTGCAAGATGCAATTAATGAGGGACATTGATGTTAGGTAAACGGTTCACGTCCCAACTCGCATTTCCATACAGATCCCAAACTCGTCATCTAAACCCATTCCTTGTACTATACGGCATCACATGTCATCTTATCGCTTTTCGCTCACGATTCACCCACCATTTTATTCAACGATCAACCTTGTCATCACACACGTTGTTTACGAGTCCATATCATTCATGAAAAACATACCACAATGTTCACCTAACAACCCGAATGCATAAATAAATGAACGAGTATCATATTCAATTAGTTTAACACTTTTCTTTGTTATAATGAGAGCCAAAAGGGTGGGGACGAACAAAAAATCATTGGAACGCGAGCCATCAAGTTTAGGGATGATTAGAATGTGATTGGAGAGTGTTAGAAGTGATTGGGAGTCAAAACAATTGAAGTAGGAATAACATGGTCAAAACAGTCCCGTAAGCTCCTGGTATGGATACAACAAAAAAAGGTTGTATCGATACAACAAGCTTATGGTGCTACTGGATTCAGGATAAGCAGCTAGTATGGATACAACAAAAATGGTTATATCGATACAGATATTTTACAAGCAGCGATTCTGCAGAAATCTAAGAACGAGCATATCTTCAAAATTCGACCAACTAGGGCATGATTTTGGCACACAATTAACTCATAAACATGCAGAGAGAGTAAGAAATCCCTACCTCAAAGTTGAAGAGCAAACACCCAAAGAGATCGGGCCATGTGAACCCTTGAACTCAAACTTTGTAATACGCCCAAATACTCCTCTCCAAGCCAAACTGGACAAGTTACGAACTCAATGGCACATGAGGAAGGTGGAGAGAGGGTTGAGTTCTTTTGGTTTCGAGCTTTGGTGGCGTTTTTCGGTGGGAGAGCAAAAAGGAGAGTGAGAGCCGAAGGGAGAGGGAGAGAGACATGAGAGATGAGAGAGAATGAGATGGAGGATTTTGATCCTATACACACCCACCCACCTATATATACTATCACCCAATCAAATTACACTCACACTCACTTTACATTATGATTTTATCACATTAGCCCCAAATCAAATAAATTTAACAAACCTCATATTTTTCTCAATTTCGAACATCAAATAAACCCTTAAATATTTTTCTGAAATTACGGGTCTCTACATCATTGGCTCTCTTTAGACAAATCATCACCTCTCTGGCTCTCTTTGGATGAATTATCCAGTTCTCCCATTGTCTCTCTATTCCCAATCTCAAAAAACTAATTGTGTTTTTTTATAACCACGACTTAATGTGATTCCAATCAATACTAAGTATTACCCTAAAGAGTGGTATGTATTTTCATACAGAATGGTAATTGTAACCATAAAAAATTGTGAATTCGTGATTGTTGAGCTGATGGTTTTTTAATAAAAGTTGGGAAGAGCTAATAATCACAAATAAACTTAGTTTCTTATTGTGAAAAACTTACATGGTTAGGTTACAATTTATTGACTTTGAAAGTTAAGAATTACAACTAAATACAATTTCAATTTGTAGTAAGTACTATCCAACACAGTGGTATCTATTACCATAAAAAATGGTAAGCGTAACCATACAAATTTGTAAAAACCTGGAAAGTTTGGTTAGATTATTGTGAAAAATTTATTTGTGGTTCTTCAACTTATGATCTTTGAGTAAGTTGGTAAGAGTTAATAATCACAATTAAATTTATTTTATTCTTGAGAAAAACTTACTAGGTTAGCTTCTTCAACTTATCGATATTGAAATTTAGGAAGCTTCTTCATCAACATTCATTTTCTTGGAGAAGAAGAGAGATTGATGGGAGCTAGAGTGGATAATTAACTTTGAATAGTTTAAGGTAGGTACGGAGAATCTAGTATCATTAATGCCATAATTGGTGGTAGGTAAGCAATGTAATGATCAAAACAAGCTAAGTTTGTGTGGTAAGTTTGGTTTCAGCATATAGTCATTGTTTTGTTTTGTTTTGTTTTTATCAAAGTAACAAATAGTAAAAACATGGTAAGTGTTGCTAATAAGTATTAGCGTTTTTGCGGTATTTGTAATCTTATTCTACGGTAAGTATGATATCAATGACGGGTAGGTATACATTTATATATCATCATTAATATTTTAAATAAGGTAGTTACAATGTACAAATAAAAATGAAGGTAGTTAAAATGGTACCTACCACATTAAATAAAGGTGTACTAGCTTTATATTTAAAGAAAAAATCTTTAAAATTCATGAAAATAAGGGATTAAATAAATTAAACATTTTGATTTAGTGGTTCATTAGTGGTTATTCTTACATTTCCCAAATAATCAATGTTAACCACCAAGACTATTACTCTTACATTTGCCAAATAATCAATGTTAATAGCCAAGTAATCAATTTAGCAATTTGCTAATTGTGTAATGGATTGAAATAGATAAATCAGTGGCTAAATAATTAAAATAATTAGTAAGTCCACTTTACCCAATTGTATTAATCTTCACTAATCACTACCAATCAACATCATTGTTAATTACCACATTTGCTAAATATGCGATCTTAATCAATTCAAATTGTTCGATCAATTGGTTGAACTTACAATATGATTAATCAATAACAAATGTATCAATTCTTGTTGACTGATAGTCAAGTATATTAGCACCAACACTATTAGTTGTTGCCTATCAAAAAAAAAAAAAACACGATTAGTTGTTAGATTTTGAAAATTATGTCATATTGTTAACTGTAAACTATACTAATCAAATTGAATAGCCTAATTTCATTAAATACTACCATTAATTCAATTGAAGATCCTACTAAATCATTCAATATTATTAAGCAAAAAATTACTTTATCGTTGTATTTTATTATAACAATCAACTTATAGAGCTAATTTATAGTATACATTAACTAAATTTGTAAGTTATCACAATATTAAATGAATACCTTGTTTTCACAATAAATATTTATAAAACAGATGGTTATTTAAAAGCAAGCTAATTGAATATATTTTTAATATTATTTGGACATTACAGATAAAAATGTTTATAATTTCTTTGTTTTCAAACAATTGTTCTAATTATATTTTAAGACCAATTAAAAATTGAAACTAAATTTATGATCGAACCCTATTTTTTAGGTTGCTGTAGAGACCCGTGTTTAATTTCAATAATTTTAAAGTTAGAATAAAATTAGAATATTGAGGTAAAGAGAAAATGTGATTTGGGTTAAATGTGATAGAATTTGAAAGTTTGGGGTGCAATTGTAATTGATGTGTGTGGTAGTATAAATAGGTGAGAGTGAGTGGTAGAGAATCATTCTCCCACTCACGTCTCTTTTTCAGTCCTCTCTCCCTCCCACCCGACTCTCTCCCTCTCTCTCATTCTCTCTCTCGAAATCACGCCTCTAAACTCGATACCCATGAAAATTACCCTTCACTCCACCTTCCGCACGCGATCTTGAGCTCGTATTTCGTTTGGTTTAGCTCGGAGAGGAGTATTCGGTTGATTTAAGATTTTCGGAGCTAGGGCTTGCTTGATCGAGCTTGGGTTTTGTTCGTCGACTTCGAGGTAGGGATTTCTCACTTCTATTATATGTTTATGTGTTGATTTGGTGTTTGAATCGTGTCCTAGATAGTTGGTTTCGTTGTTGGAATTGTTCTGGTGAAAGCTGAAAGTCGTGGACTGAAAGTCGTGGACTGAAAATCCAGGTTCTACCGGTAGGAGTTTTGGCCCTACCGGTAGAAACGCTGTCCAGTAGAGTCATTTTGTGAAATTCTGGTCTCCTACCGGTAGGAGATTGTGTCCCACCGGTAGGAAATGGAAAATCAGCATTTTTTGTAAAACTTCGGAAGGGCATAACTTTTTCATCCGAACTCCAGTTTGGATAAATTTTATATCGAAATTGATGTACGGAAGGTCTACTTTCCAATGGTGGTGGTCTCATAGCCTAATTCCATGCCAATAAGATTTTATAGCCAAAATAAGGTGAATATGTTTGTATACGTTTGGTAATCCTTTTCCTTAGAATTGTTTGGGTGAGACATGGACGTTCTTAGGTTCTCCTAAGTACTTAGAGGAATGGTTTGATGAGGCTAGTGGTATACTCAAGGCTTTGTAGTGGTTGTTGGGTTCCATATGAGTCTTTGACATCGAAACGAGGGTTAGAGAATACAAGGAATATAGGTGAGCGAAGGTTGTATGTGTTGACATGCTATGTGAAAAACAAACACGTAAGACACCCCTTTGAGTTAAGCAATGCTAGGCGTGGGTACTTGAGACATTTTCCTTATGTTTGATGAGTGGTGCATCTTTTGCGTAACTTGTACGGTTTTATGAGTTGTAAGGTAAAAATCTATGAACCGTTGTGAGAGAATATTCTTTGATATGTGAATGCTTATATGAAGAATTAATGGTGTGATGATTATTAGTTGACTGAAGTAGAATTATCCCTATTCCTACTACTGCTACTACTATGTGAATAAGTCTTCGTTGTGAGTTCGCTATATGTGATTGAGATAAATGACTAAATTGTGAAGTGTATCGAAGGAACTGTGATATGGTGATCTATGATGAGTGACTTGAATTAGCTCCGTCAGTGAGGGAGGTACTAGCAGGGGGGTATCAAGAGCCCCTAAATGGCCCGGCAGGAGCTTTTGCTCATGACATAGAATGATAAGGACATTGTGAGACGATGTGAATAAAAAGGGCTATCATTGTGAAAGTGTGAGTGGTATGAAAGGCATTGGCGTTGTGATTCTTTGATTATGATAGTTTCACAAGTCAAGATATCGGATTAGTGATCCGAAATAAAATGAACGGCAGTGACAGTCATGAGAAAACCGTATGGATAGTAAGTCCTCGTGGTTGAACTAGAGACTTGATGTGTAGTCACGGTACTTCATTTGTGTCGTCGATGTTGGGACAATCACTAGTCATGTTTTGTTTCTCCTTTGAGATACGTTGCGTTGTTTCTGTTATTCAATCTACCTATCATCCCATTTGCATATAATGGTTGTGTAGATTTCTCTATTGGGCTAGTACAGTTCAACCTATTATTTTTCATGTGTGAACCTGGAGCAGTAGCATGGAGCGAAGTGCATACAATCAAGTGCATATATCTTCAAAAGAAGTGGTATAAGAGACTCATGGACTTTTTGATAAAACATGTTTTGGGAATGTAATATATTCAAACTCTTGGAGTTGGATTTGTAATTTAATGATTTGGACATGGGGAACTCTTTTGGGGTATTATGTAAGATAAAGTGAAGAGTTTTATTTATGAAAAGCTATCTTTATTTATGTTAAAAATCGAGGGCGTGATAGTTGCCCACCCCCTAATTGTGAGCAAAAAAAATAAAAATTAGGGTATATAGCTTTATAAAGTGGTGTGCATTTATAAATTCCCAAAATCTCAAATATTTTCCGCCAAAACAAGGGGTAACATGCTACTTTTTAATTTTTAAAACAATGGCAACTTGTTACCTGCCGAACCGGTTATTGTAAGTGTAGTCATATAACATAGTACGTGTTGCCTTAGTGAATGGTAGATAAAACATGTTTCTGTGGTAAGTAATACTACGTTTTTGGGTAAAAAATTCATAAAATCATCTCATTTTTAGCAAATGCACCATACTTTTTGTGGGTGGTTTTAAGGGTTCTAATTTACCTATTTTTCAATCTAA
Organism: Rhododendron simsii; assembly: GCA_014282245.1. Classification (NCBI taxonomy): domain Eukaryota; kingdom Viridiplantae; phylum Streptophyta; class Magnoliopsida; order Ericales; family Ericaceae; genus Rhododendron; species Rhododendron simsii. The sequence goes on from CM024954.1 coordinate 28,765,649, forward strand.
GGGTTCATATTTAATGAGAGCATTGCTCCCATACCACTAGGGAGTATTGTAGAAGTTTTGGGCTTTCAAGCATTGAGGATTTACAGAGTTATAAAGGTCGGTCCACTTATTATATAGGTTACGGTCATGTACAACAATAATCTTGTGTAATTTTTTCATGCTAATTTTGTTCGTTTCCTTATAGCTTCTATGTTCATCTTCTAAGATCAAAATCGTTCATACATTAAAACTCGTGTGAAACATTAATTTTGCCAATAATTAGTCCTATTGAATATCAAATAATATATTTTAGGAGTTACTTTCTTAACATGAATAGAGCTAGTTGTGCTCAAACCCATTTTGACACCCAATCTCAGCCATTCATTTCAATGGCTGAGATTAAAACAGATTCTCTCCTCCCCCTTCATCTCCTCCAGTGGTAGCTCCAGGAATTTGTAGTAGGGTGTTCAGAAATTACATTAACTCTACTAGCTGATCTATTAAGCAATAATATATCTACAAGATCTCATATATAAATAGTCTGGTCAAAATATATAACCTCTATTTTTTCTAATAAAAATTAACTACGAGGCGAAAAGAGAATTTAAAAATATATACAATTTTTAAACAAGAATTAATTTTTTTGAAAGTTCTCATATTGCGTAGCAGACAGTGTTCAAAAATGCAGGGGTAAAATTTTACAGTAGTCCTAGATGAATTCTCAAATTTTGTACTAACATTTAACCGGCGTATTAATCTACTAAAACCTTTTTGAAAGAAATTGTAGCGAGTATGTTGGGACTCATGCCTTTCTCAAAAAATATGTTGTTATTTAGGATGACCTAATGAGATTTTCTATGGTACTCTTCAATTCGAAGAAATATTATTCAAGTTAACAGGGTTTGCAATGTAGTTGAATTTTTTAAAAGATTTGTCCCTAATTCTATAAGTTAACTAGCCAAATAATAATAATAATAATAATAATAATAATAATAATAATAATAATAATAATAATAATAATAATAATAATAATAATAATAATAATAATAATAATAATAATAATAATAATAATAATAATAATAATAAAGTAGTTATTGTCATGAATGCGAAATTAACATATTTAGACATCAACAATAAAGATGGAGAAAGAACACAAAGCATAACACATACACCAATAGATTCCTTTTTTCTCTTTCTTCTTTCAAATTTTTTCATTAGATTATGAGCTTTATTGGAAGCAATGCGTTAGATATTCAAATATGAATTACCTGAATTGATGGGCTGTAATTGATTTGTGATTAGATATTCAATTGGTTGTGGGTTGGTTATTCATTTTTTTTGGATTAGGTGTTCAAGACTATTGTGGGCAGCGTGGCCTTAGGAATTTCCGGATTCCAAAAATGCAAGGGCCCCGGATAGAAGGAGCGCGAGCGGAGAAGCAAGCGCTCGGAATACAGAGTCGCCACTTGGGTTTGAAGGTCCGACACCCAAGGAACTGAACGTGAAGCGCGTTCGACGCTATTTGATTTGAAAAAGTGAAGTAACCAGTCCGTCATAACCATATCTGGGTTCGGGAGCCAGCTTACGAGAGAGGAAAGGTTTTAAGCCACCCCTCTCGCCCAATCCGGAGATCGGTCTTTACTTAGGCATTTGTAAAAATATTTGCGATTCTGTTTGATTAATCAATGCTTTACCCATTTAGGGCAAGGGAACAGTTTAATGGGGATTTAAATTGTAACACGATTTGCAGGATGTGATAGATAGTATGGATGCGAAAGTAGTAACAGGGTAAAGGCCAGGTTCTGTTTAACAGAGCAAACCCGACGCATTGTATTGAATTGACGTGCACAAGAAAGAATCTACATGCACTGATCCAGTTCACGCAGATCATTGCATATGATTCACACCTGCGCGCGCACACCTGTGCGCGCGATTCCCATACATGCGCGCGCGTGTTTGCTCTACTTACAAGCTGAAAAGCCCTATATATTAACAAAACACCCCATAAACAGTGTGGGGACAAAATAACGGCATAAGGCCAAGTTACCCATGTAAGGCCATTCACTGGTCAGAGACAGACTGGTGCCCACGTGTATGTTATTCAACCATTGTTTGGTTTACATGTTTCTGGGTACGGAACATGTTCAGAATGATCCCAGGGGTACTCCACAGCAGCAGATATGCATATTGAAATACATCTAGCATTTCTAACAGAGGAAAGCAGTAAACTAGTTATTTGCATGCTTAATAGTGATCTATACAAAGTAAAAGACATAAAACAGTAGGACACCAATCCCCACACGGTCCTGCACGTGCAGCCACAGAGTGGCGCGTGCGAATATGGGACCGACACGCGCTGGTTCTTGCCTCTACGGTTTTTGAAAGCTAGGACTGGTATTTGTTACCAGCCTTGGCCCTGCTAGCCCCCCTCAGGGATCAGAATAGAAAAAATTAGGTATGTTATACCTAGATTGAGTTTGAAAGAGATTGAGATTTGAGGTTTGAGACTTGATTGAGGTATTTGTTTGAAAGGTAGATTCAAAGAACAAGATAGCTTGTTGCTTGGTTGAGGTGTGAAAATGGAGGATAGTGTGTGTAATCTTTCTTTGGACCTCAAACTTGGTAGCCCTTTGAATATTTTTTTTGGAACCCTTTAAATGGAAGAACCATGGGGGTATTTATAGGGAGAGATGAGGTAGGTATGGAGCTGCAAAAAGGAGTTCAGCCAATCCACGAGGCTGGCTGAAGTTGTCTGGTGGTTAAGCTTACCAACCCATAAAGGTGATGGGGACAGGTTTTGACCAGCGTGCGCGTGTTGCGCCTTAGCGCGCGTGGGTCAATGGTCAAGCTTTGACTGTTGACCACACCTGGCAACTTGACCCATGCGCGCGTGTACCACCTACTCATGCATTGGTCAACGGTCAAGCTTTGACCATTGACCAACACCTGTCAAGTTGATCTGCGAGTGCAGGCTTTCAACGAACGTGTGCCAATAGGGTTTTTGGGCTAAGGTGAGGGGTTCAAGGGTTTTCCAAACATTCAAAGCTCAAATACTTATCATTCTCGGGGTGTTCTTGATCCATTTCATCATTGGGGAATCAAAAATCGAAAGTAAACTAATCTGGAAGCCCAGATTGGGGTGTCTACAGTAGCCCCTCTTTGATGGCACTTGAAGTACCATCGACTTGGTACAAGTAACGTCAAAGATTTCTAGACACTCCTCAAGGCAATCCAGAGCAGAACATACTAGCAAAGTAGACAAGTAAACTTTAAGGAACCTGATTGGTGGAATGGACGGGCGGTCCATTGCCGAGGATGGAAGTAGAAGTAGATGAGTGAATCACCGCTTATTGATTGAATTTGGACAGGACAGGCTATCGTTTCAGATTTGGACAGGGCAAGCCGTTATTGGTGAGGAAAAATTAGTTACGGACGGGTGAGCCATCAGATGATATTCCGATCATCGGTGTGGATTGATTGGATGATATGGTTGATTGTCGTTGATGATATAGCTGATCATTGCGGAATGACTGAGATGGACGATATGGCGGATCGTTGTTGATGACATGGCTGATCATTGTAGAATGATTGAGACAGACGATATGGCTGATCGTTGTTGATGATATGGTTGATCATCGCTTAATGATTGAGATGGACGACATGGCTGATCGTCGTTGATGATATGGCTAATCATCGCTGAATGACTGAGATGGACGATATGGCTGATCATCGCTGATGTAGATGGATGATATAGCTGACCATCGTTGAGGGATTAATCGTTGTTGAGGATTAATCGGATGATATGACTGATCGTTGTTGTAAATTGGACAGGACCGGCTGTCGTTAATTGGTTCCGCAGAAGATTTTATCGCATCCTGCTATGAGAGCAACACCGCAAGAGATTTTCAATCGCATCCGTTGGCAAACAAGTCAAGGATTAGGGAGATTTCTTCGCATTCGCTGATTGATGAGAATAAAACCGTAGGAGATTGCATCACACCCTTCGGTAAATAAATCGAGAGTTAGGGAGATTTCCATTGCCTCCGTTAACCAATGATAACCAAAACTGCATGAGATTGCATCACATTCTTTGGTAAACCAAGACATGACGGCAAGAATTCGGGCATAAACTCCCACAAACTGGCCACTTGCCTGTTTTCAATAGTTGATATACACAATATGCAAAGGATGTATACTATATGAATGCACAAACTGAAAAACGCAGACCCTAGCTAAGGGCGGCCCGTAGGAGGACAGCGATGCTTAAGGACTGTCACTAAGCCCCTAGCACTTTACTGTCTTTTGCTTATGAGATGCGCACCCAGATAGAGAGACATTGAGTGGGCCTGCCCACTTGAAATTTAGCGATGGCATTGAGCCTACGTGCCCTTTCTTTGATGCTTGGGCGGACATGCCCCAGCGATGTGCTTTGCTTGGCCTTGGGCTGACGTGCCTTTGCCGTTCACGGGATTTCCACTGCTTGGGGATTACAGAATCTCGGGTAGCAATGTAAAAATTGCATTTTTTCAGTTTATTGACAAGTGAACTGAGTCGATACACAGACATGCACACATGCACAAACTCGCCTAGCTTGAACAAAAAGGAAGAAAAGCCCCCGGATGCAACACGGACTCTTAGACACATGGAAAATAATGAAATTTTGGGTGTTAACATGCCAAAACTCACAACATCCGTAAACAAGTGGAACTGACACTTGCGAAAGGTCAAATAGCTGTACAATGACCTGTACGAACCGAATAAAACCGGGAAAAGCATCTCGAAATGAGTATGGATTGAAAAGCTGGAAAAATACCGCAAAGATGGACATAAGACGCAAATGATGACAAATATAGGCCCGGACTGAAATCGACACTCCCATGCAGTCACATTAGGTCCATATAACCTGCATGGTATGACAAAACTTGGCAAAAGCCCCTTGAACAAGACTCGAAGGCAGTAGCAGACTGCTATTGATTGTTGGTCGAATTGAATCAGCGCGCGCAGGTTTGAGACTAACGCGCATTAATTTGAACAAACGCGTGTGAACCTCAAATTAGCGCGTGTGACTACAAATCCGTTGCAGCTGCTCACACCAGACCTTGCTAAACTTAGAATAAACTGTGAGCCGTTAGGCCTCGCCAGCATTTTGTTCTGTTTTTGATGCTTAAAATCTTTTAAGGCTTTTGCTCAGTTTTGAAATTGAAGTAGTAGTTGAAAATAAGATTGAAAGATAATAGGTTTTCCCCCTTTTGCACAGATGAAGCTTGTCTTCTTCTCGACCACGACGATGTACCAAAGCCTTGGATCAAATCGATAGATTATGACCAAGTCTCAAAGAGAAACTGTTTACGTATCTCATTTTGGGAATCAGGTCAAAACGTAGTTAGGCCAAGGTTCACTCATGTGTTTTACCTCACCTTTTATGCTCTAACTTTTAACTAGTACCGCCCATGCGGGTTTTCGGTCTAGCGAGCTTTCAAATATTGCCTATTTATTTTTGCCCAGACCTCCTTCATGGGTTTTTCGGTCTAGCAGGATGCTCTAACTTCTGCTTGGAAATGCCCACCCTTGGGGTTTTCAGCCCAACGAGCTTCTCTCAGGAAAAAGCAACACTTGTGTTGATCCAGGTTGACCAAGGTATTGAATTTATTGTTGTCGAGGTCGATGATCTTTGGCCGCAGCCCCAGATAAAATGGCTTTGATAGCACAGGGTCCAGAGTGCTTTAATTGACATGCCTCGCCCCAGGCCAATTTTGAATTTTCTAAGTTGTGCTTGGTGGAACGTTGTTCCTAGAAACTTGAACATGGTATGAGGCACTGGACCTTCTGAGCTTTGCTTTACATGGTTTGGCACCCGGTAACAAAGGGATTCGATACTTCTTTTATCTCAGGATCAACACCAGGTGCGTCATTTGAGAGATTACGCCAAGATGTTGATGAACTCTTCGAGCCTGTCTGACCGGGCGCAATGCTCCCCTGGGGACAGTGTTGAACCAATTTGAACCATTCGGAGGTCTACCTCATTTTTCAAGTTTATTTAAAAACTACTATTTCAATTAATAGGCTGAGCATGCCTTTCGTCTTCCCTTTCGGAGAGGGAACACATTTCCTTGAGGATGATCCCATCGAAATCTATCCCTTTGTTGTCATGGTCGACACAGTTTTATATAAAAGTCAGCAAAGTACTTAGAAGCAAGATAATTCATTTAAACAGAAAGCCCCTCGAGGTTGCCAAGCACAACAAAAGACACGAATTGACAATAGAAGCTACGACATGGAGGGCCAAGAGGCATAAACTCTGACTCAGAGCTAAACTTAGACGACTTGACAGACACTGTGTCAGAGTCAGACTCGAAAGTGTCAATGCAAAATAGACGCAATTTTGAAAATGCAACTTTTATAGTTACCCTTAGCTTCCTCACAGAGAGGTGGGATCTAGAGGACATCAGGCCCAATCAACAGCACTTCGGGTTCCTCAGCTTCTTCGACCAAACTTACTCGGTGCTCCCATGAACAATGGACCTCAGCCCATTAGTTCACTCCTTTGTAAGCTCCTCATTACTGTCAATCCAGGTGTCGGCAATGAAAACCTCAATTGCCCAACCTATAGCCAACATGTTAATCTCCGGTTCAAACGGGATGGATATGATCGGTTTGGGTTGGCTTTCTGGGATGATATAATGGCTAGGGTTGAATATGGTGGAGCTCAGGTTGATTTGTGTAGAGGTGATAGATATCTGACCAACCAGAGGGTCAGAGTGGTGTTGAGGCAAGGAGTTGGAAATGACGTTGGGTTTTGGTGGAACTTGAACCGTGCCATTGTCAATGAGATCTTGAATCTCATGTCGAAGACGATAGCATGCGTCAGTGGGATGGCCAGGCATTCGGTGGAAGGCGCAAAAGAGGTTAGGATTGTAATCGGAAGGTAGGACTTTTGGTGGGGAAGTTGGGGTCAAAGGTTTGAGATGCCCCGACTTGACAAGTTTCTCCATCACTGCGGACAGAGGTGCCTCGAAGACAGAGAAATTTCGAGGTTGGGTTTCAGGCCCGAAAGCTTTGGGCATTTTAAACCTGATTGACATCGACAGCGCGATTGGAGTCGAAAGCCGGAGCACTGCTCCCACTTGTAGCAGTATTGGAGTAGGTGTTGTTACCGAATAGCGCGCTACAATTTCCAGAGTAAGCCCTCGGCTTAGCTTTTTGAGTAGAGGAAGAAAAAGATTCTCCTCTTGGCAGAACTCCACTTTGAAGGGCCTCTTCAATGGCTAGGCCAGACTCAAAGAAAGTCTCAAAGTTTGCAGATGCTTGAACCAACATAAGGTTCTTGGCATAATCGGGCTGAAGATTGCGCGAGATGATGCAGAGTTGATCCCTCTCGCTCGGGCGATCAGTTATTAATGTGGCTCTGGCTCTCCACCCCTTAACAAAATCCACAAAGGACTCCTTTGCTTCCATTTTGGTGGACTCCAACTCACGAGTAGTCATCTTGAGTTGAGAGTTGTAATTGTACTGTGCAACAAAGGCAGCTCCAATGTCCTCCCAAGTTCTTCTTTTGGAGATGTCAAGAGATAGAAACCATTGAAAGGCGGGCCCAGAGAGAGTCTGTGGGAACAGCTGAGACATTGCCTCACTTTTCACACCCAGTAGCTTCATTGCAGCATGATAGCCAAAGAGATGAGTCTTAGGATCACCACTCCCATTGAACCTAACCAAGTCAGGCATCTTGAATTTTTTGGGAAGCCTAGCATTGGGGTGCAGGCAGAGACAATCCAAGTTAATTCCTCCTGCGCTGATCTTATCAGATTTTGAGACAGCTTCTTCCAGCTTAGCCATCTTGGCCATGAGAGCTGCCATATCAAGGACTTGAACAGGCCATACAGCCACCGGATTGGGGTTTGGAGCAAGCACATGAGCCTTTCTAGGAATGGGCTGAACAACGAGACACCCTGCATGATTTGGATCATTGACAAAGACAGGTTCTACATGAACATCCTCATCATCCTCGCCTTCCTCTTCAAGCACTAGCGCTGGTGGAAGACAAGTGTTGATGAGATCATTTAGACAGGTGATGGAAGCATCAGAATGAGTGGCCCTCTATTGCATAACGGTGATACTGTTCTGGAGGTTCGTGAGCATAGTTTCAAGACTGAGCGGCTGATCTGTCATCGTAGGTTTTTCAGTGGAGCTTGATGAAGAAGCTGAAGATGGGGAAGCTGGCGGCGTGGCTTTTTGCAAAATCGATGGTGAACCCGATTGTAGGGCAACCAACAGTGAACCTGGAGAAGCCTCCGTTGCGATTGACAGGGAATCTACCCTGACAAGCCTTTGAACCGGATTCTGAAGACGTTCCCAAGTAGGTTTAACTTTTCCTTTCGATACTCTCTTGTTCGGTGCAATGGCTCAAAACTAGATTGTAAAGTAATTGTAGGCTCAGTGACGTTCCTGCAGCAGCAGTTAATTGAAAAAAGAAATGCAATGTACACGTCATCGTAGTCGATGTCCTCCTAGACTCCACAACTATAGATGAGTCTATCTCATGACGTTTGGATGCTGGCAAAATCCTCAGAATTCTTTTCGAGGGTGTATCCTTTGAATAGATCGACTAACACTAAGAGATGTCAAAATAGTCTAAGCCTTTGACTATTCCGTTCTCGAAGTTTCAACTTTGGAGTTAGAATAACTCAATATTTATAGTGTGGCACCTTAACTTTGAACGCCGCTGTGTATAGTAACTTCGCAGTTCAACCTGGGTAGTGCCAGTGACACATCATCTATACTTTGTGGTTCCTTATTTTCGGTTGAAACCTTAATCGGGAAAGAGCCAAGAACTTAAAAAGGTTTGATTTCCCAAAGTTTCGCTGATCTAAGGACTTTGAAAATTGATAACGTACCTTCGAGATGCATGACTCTTCATCGGGTCATAGCAACGTCCTAATAAGCATAAGACAGACTCGAAAGAGGGACACCCTAGAAGCCGCCCTAAACATGCTCCTACGCAAAACGGTATGTATCTACAGTGAATGCGATAAGGAAAGCAGTAACACGTAGACAGTATATGGGGGTTAGATGCAAGTAGATCTTACCATGTCGGTACCTATCCTAGTTTGAAGAGTGCTAGTGCTTTGTATATGCAAAGGCCGGTTTTGGCTTGTAACAGGTTCCTCGGACTAAAGCCAAGATATACCTCCCACTGCCCTCGTAACCGCAGAGCAATAGTCGAACAGTAGAATGACTTATCATCGTCGAAGGTTGTGGGCATTCGGGGTCCTCGGGCTGCTGTAAACAGTGCCGGATTGCCAAAACTCTCCAACGAGGCTATCCAACATCGCTGCAAATGAAGATGCTAAAGAAATTGATTAATGGAACATAATCGCAAATTCGCAAATGCCATTTCAAATTTGGCTCCCTTTTTTTAATCAGTACTTAGAGGAAACTACATGAGAGAACAATCGGAAAAGCCCCTGTCAGGATGGCCGGACACGAGGTCCTGTTAAATCACCAATCCTTTCTTTAGCAGTGCAAAGCTCACTATTTTGATAGAATTTTGTGGAATTGTTCTCAAGCGTATTAATCCTAAGTATAGACCAATATTGGTTCGATTTTCCCCAGTAGAGTCGCCATTGTGGGCAGTGTGCCCTTTCGAATTTTGGGATTCCAAAATTACAAGGGCCCTGGATCGATGGAGAGCGAGCGGAGAAGCAAGAGCTTAGAATACAGAGTCGCCACTCAGGTTTGAAGGTCCAACACCCAAGGAACCGAACTTGTAGCGCGTTCGACTCTATTTGATTTGAAAAAGTGAAGTAACCAGTTCGTTATAACCATATTTGGGTTCGGGAGCTAGCTTACGAGAGGGGAAGGGTTTTAAGGCACCCCTCTCGCCCAATCCGGAGATCGGTCTCTACTTAGGCATTTGCAAAAACATTTGCGATTCTGTTTGATTAATCAATGCTTTAGCCATTTAGGGCGGGGGAACAGTTTAATGGGGATTAAAACTGTAACATGATTTGCAGGATGTGATAGATAGTATGGATGCGAAAGCAGTAAACAGGGTAAAGGCTAGGTTCTGTTTAACAGATCAAACCCGACGCACTGTATTGAATTGACGTGCACAAGAAAGAATCTACATGCATTCATCTAGTTCACGCGGATCACTGCATATGATTCACATCTGCGCGCAAATCTCATACATGCGTGCTCGTGTTTGCTCTACGTACAATATTTGTTTTTACCCTTTTTGGGCTCTGAAAGGACCAGTGCTCACCCAGGACAAACCAAGCAGTTATAGGCAGTTACTATACAGTTCTAATATACAGTTTAAAGACTGAAAAGTCCTATTAATTAACAAAACACCCCATAAACAGTGTGGGGACAAAATAACGGCTTAAGGCCAAGTTACCCATGCAAGGCCACTCACTGGTCAGAAACAGACTGACGCGTGCGTATGGCGCTCCAGTGCTCGCGTGTTGCGCCCTGGTGTGCATGTGTCTGTTATTCAACCAGTGTTTGGTTTACATGTTTCTGGGTTCTGAAACATGTTCAGAATGATCCCAGGGGTACTCCACAGCAGCAGATATGCATATTGAAATACAACTAGCATTTCTAACAAAGGAAAGCAGTAAACTGGTTATTTACATACTTAATAGTGATCTATACAAAGTAAAAGACATAAAACAGTAGGAAACGAATTCCCACGCAGTCCTGCGCGCACAGCCATAAAGTGGCACGCGTGAATATGGGACCGATGCGCGCTGGTTCATGCCTATGTGGTTTTTGAAACCCTGCTAGCTTTAGGGCCAGGATTGGTATTGATTACCAGCCTTGGCCCTGCCAGCCCCCCTCAGGGATCAGAACAGAAAAAAGTAGGTATGCTATACCTAGATTAAGTTTGAAAGAGATTGAGCTTTGAGGTTTGAGACTTGATTGAGGTGTTTGTTTGAAAGGTAGATGCAAAGAACAAGATAGCTTGTTGCTTATTTGAGGTGTGAAAATGGAGGATGGTGTGTGTAATCTTTCTTTGGACCTCAAACTTGGTAGCCCTTTGAATATTTTTTTGGAACCCTTTTAATGGAAGAACCATGGGGGTATTTATAGGGAGAGATGAGGTAGGTATGGAGCTGCAAATAGAGGAGTTCAGCCAGTCCACGAGGCTGGTTGAAGTTGCCTGGTGGTTAAGCTTACCAACCCATAATGGTCAAGCTTTGATTGTTGACCACACCTGGCAGCTTGACCCGTGCGTGCGAGTTTGGGAGCAGCACGCGCGTGTACCACCTACTCATGTAGTCTCTCAATGAACGCATGCCAGTAGGTTTTTGGGGTAAAGGTAGGGGTTCGAGGGTTTTTCAAACATTCAAAGCTCAAATACTTATCATTCCCGGGTGTTCTTGATCTGTTTCATCATTGGGGAATAAAAAACTGAAAGTAAACTAATCTTGAAGCCCAGATTGGGGTGTCGACAACTTTTAGAATTGGGTGTTCATTAATATTTGAATTGAGTGTTCAAAGAGAGGCAAGCCATAATTTTTACTTGTATTCTAGGAAAAAAAAAATTGTTTTGGTGTTCAGTTAACCATGGAATGCTCTACAAAGAGCCGCCTCTGATCTCCTCACCCTATCCCTCCCTTCCCCCCTTCTCCACACACACCCCCACCTCTCAAAACCCATTCCGGCCAGCACCTCCACTTTTTGGCAACCACATTTTCGGCAACTTCCGATGACCTCTTTCTCCTCCTCTTCTCTTCTTTCTCTCCTCACCTTATCCCTTGTTTTAAATGCTAATAAAAATTTGACATGATTTGTTTATCATAGCCCAAAAAAAGAGCAGAGGCATGAATCGAAGCCCCCTCAACATCGAAAAAGGCCAAAACACTAAACTAGATAATCAAAGCCTCACCTTTAGTCACATGAAGTAGATCCAAACCCGAATACATCATCATCCCGCGCAATTCTCTCTCTGAATCTGCAAATCCCAATACCTTAGCGCTGAAATCTGATCGTAAACGTGCGGTTTCTTTAGATCGGGTCAGTCTCTCGGAACCGGAGCCAAAACGTTGCTAAAATTGGAACCCACCTTGTTGTCTCGGCTTTGACCTCCTCCTTGATCGCTTCACACAACGAAGAAGGAACGGTTGGTTTCCTTGGCGTTGAGGGCGAAGTTGGCTTTGCAAGTGATCGGAATGCGGTGGTGTTCATCGATGTAGGATTTGGTTGCGTTCTTGAGGCGGTCGATGAGGTAGACTACGATGAGTTGCTTTTACTCTGGCATTGGGAACAGAGATGGGGAGGAGAGAGAGAGAGAGAGAGAGAGAGAGAGAGAGAGAGAGAGGAGAGAGAAGAGAAGGAGAAATTGGATCGTTGAAAATTGGAGGTGCCGCTAGAGTGGGTTTGGGAGGTGGGGTGCGTGTGGGGGAGGGGGAGCGAAGGATAGGGTGAGAAGATGGAGGGGAGGAGAGAGTGTGTTTTAATCTCGGCCATTGAAATGAATGGTGGAAATTGGGTGTCAAAATGAATGTGAGCGAAACCGGCCCCAACAAAAATATGTGCCAAAATGTATCGATGGACAACTTCATGATGTGATTTTTGACATGGTTTTAGGGTATTATGATACTCATGAATTATATCGATGTAACGACCCTGATTTTCAGTCGTTAAAAATTTCGTTAAATATTTGACTTTTTATTGATTACTTGAAATTTCTTTGATTTACTTTTAAAATCCTATAATTTGTCGTAATTACATTTTTGTCCCTTGAATTTATTTCTTATTCAAGTTATTTATTTAAATTGGTTATATTGCTTTAATTTCCGATAGTTTGTCATAACTGCAATTTAGCCCTTGAACTATCGTTTCTTGCACTTTAGCCCACTTAGCAAGTCTAACTAGCTTCTAACCATCCGGTTAGAAAAACTAAATTAGAAAGCTATCTAGTTACTTCAATTAGACCGTTTGCCCCTCATTGAACCTTTTGAACCTTTTAAACCCTAGTCAAAGAATTGGATATTCTTTTTCGTTTAATTATTTTGGTTTTATTCCTTGTCCATTGGACAAAGATTGTTAGGGGAATTATTGTCCATTGGATAAGAGGATGAATCTTTCAAAGTACCATGGGGTTTAATTAGTTTAATGCTTTCTTTAACCCACATGTGAAAGTATTACATATTTTTATTAGAAAGGTACATGGTACTAAGATTCCTAAGGTACTCTTAAACTATTTTTTATTGGGGTATTGATTCTTCCTAGATACATAAGTACTTATGTATATATTATCTTAGTACTTGGTTGTTTGTTTAATTGGCTAAGTACCATGTGCTCAATTTATGGTTTAAAAGAGAATCCTAGCCTTTAAGGGCTATTTTTGATCTTAAGTACAAAAAGTACTTAGATTTTATTGTTGCTTGCAATATATATACATATATATGTACCATGAGAGAGCTAGAGAGGAGAGAGAGAGGAGAGAGAACCGTGAGAGAGAGAGAGAGGGAGGGAGAGGGCCGGTTGGGAGAGGAGAGAGGGAGAGTGATTTGATTGGTACTTGCTGGATCTTTCAAAGTACTTCAAATCCATGCATGTATCTTTCTTCCTAACTAAGTAACTAACTCTCCATTAACCTCCATTGTACTCTTGTACACCTTGCAATTGTTAGACCCTTGGATCTTGTACCAAACTCATCTTCACCATTCAATTGATCCAAGATCAAATCCTTGGTACACATAGCCATGCAAGCCTAGGATTCTCCTTTGATCTTTCAAAAGTTGGCTTTACATGTGTCAAAATTTGAGGGAGAAAGAGAGAGAGGGGGGCCAGCCTTGAGAGAGAGGAGAGGGCCAAAGTTTGCCTATAAATAGCAAGCCATTCCATGCCTTGAACTCACACCTCAAGTATTTGCTCTTCCTTCTCTCTAGAAACCATTTCTGATTTTCCAGGCAGCCTACTGCCCCTTCAAAAATCTCCAGTTTTCTCCTTCTTAGAGTAGTTTTTAGATCCAACTTTCTTCAGGAAAGTTGTAGAGAACTTCGATAGCTTCAAGTTAGGCTCAAGAATCACCCCAATCGGTCAAGAAATGACCAAGATATTGGCATCCGAAGTTCAGTAAAATCTCGGATTCCAAATTCCAGACAGCTTACTGTCTTTTGCTTTACCCCCATTTTTCTCCTACCTAAAGTCGTTTCTAGGATCAACTTCCTTCACGAGAGTTGTAGAGGGTTTCGAGATCTTCGATTTCAACCCAAGAACGACTCTATTCGGCCAAAGATTGACTGAGTTACTGCCGTCCGAAGTTCGGTCCAGATTTGGAGTATTCACCACCCGTAGAACTTTTCAACCTTGCTTATTCGGCCCCGACTAGTTTCGGATCAAGGTAGGATACTCTTACCCTATCCTAAGTTTATGTATGATCTTCTTATTTTCCATCTCAAGTATAACGTATGTTGTTTTGATCTCTAAGAAAGAACTTATCGTTTGAAACGAAGTATTCGTATTTTGATCTTTTAAGATGTTTATGAGAATGCATATATGAATTGCTTGTATTACTTGTGACACGATAAAGCATAAGTGATTTATCACTCCAAGGGCGTCCGAACATGTGGCGTTATGCTTTAAGCGTTGATTTAAACATGATTAGCATTATAGAGTTGGATGATCTTGTTTGTTTACAAGGAAATGATTTATGCTTACCTTTGTCCTACGGCGGAGTCTTTGTATGTAAACGTGACATGAGAACCGAGAAAGTAGAAACATGGCACCTAGGGTGTGGTTTATGAAAGGATAAGTTTTTTCCGAGAAAGAAAGTATTTTTGAAACTACGTAATGACTAATTTGGTGGTATTACGTGAGATGTGTTTGAAAACCATAAACCGTAATGTGGCCGGACTTGGTAGCCCATTGCGTGGGTTGTGAAAACCACAATGTGGCCGGACTTGGTAGCCCTTTGTGAAGATTGCCAATAGGGCCGGACGTGGTAGCCTTATTGGTAATATGGCTTGGTTATCCATGGAGAGGAGCCAATGCTAGTGTTGCGTGCCAATGGGAACCCGGCGCGGCGGAACCATTGTGAGGATACTCGGGAACCCGGCGCGGCGGAACCGAGGTTGGGTGTGTGTGTGCTTGGTTATCCGCGGTACGGAGCCAATGCAAATGTGTGTGTTCAACTGATGATTTTTGAAAGTTTGTTTTGTAAGTGGAAAATGGTGACACGGTCTACGACGAGTCGCGTAGGAGAAATCGGGAAATCTTGGACACCAACGATAGGTGATTAACGATGTGTGATTGATAGTGTTATTGTAATTGTTTACCGTCGTAAGGTTGGTGGGTAAGGATTTCCTATTGAGCATTGTAGCTCACGGTGTTACCTTTTGGTGACCTTGACATATTATATTGGTGGTGACGCCGGTATAATGTTTCAGACTTCATAGATGAGCAGGGCGAGATCTTCAGCTTGGAGGCGTACGGAACCGAGGAGCTGGCTAGGATGGAAGAGAAGGCGGAGCTGTAGTTAGGAACCCTGGTTTCCCTTCCTTTTGTAATAAAAGTACTCCTATGGGGGTTATGTTGTAATAAAGAGCTAGACTCTATTTTGAAATCTCAATAAAATTGTTTTATTTAACGTACCCAAAATTCGGGGCGTTACAATCGACATCACATGAAAATGCTTAATTAACAAAAGATTAGAAGGTTGGTTTGTTTGTAATTTTGATAAGATGAAGACGAAGTTAATTCCTAGCTCACTTCAACCCTTTACGGATAGAAAAGAAGAAGTTATTTGGGCTATTTCACCTACTGGCCATTATAATACCAAGCATACTTGAGAGGCTCTTAGAAACAAAGGAGAGAAAGTGTAACGACCATGATTTTTGGCAAATAAAAATTTCGTTAAAAATTTGAATTTTTTTTATTACTTGGAAATTTCTTTTTAATTTCTGATAATTCGTCATAATTAGATTTTAGTCCTTTAAAATTTCTTTGCTAGAAGTCCTACATGGCAAGTAGAGTTAAATTCTAACCGACTAGTTGGAGAAACCAAACTACCAATTCACCTAGTTACTTTCTCCTAACCATAGATGAACTTTTACCCATTGGACATTAAAAGGTGGAGAAACTTTTATCCATTGGACAATAGAAAACCTAGATTTTCTTTCAAGGATATTTTGTGCTAGATTTGATAAAGTACTCATATATAGTTGTATATAGACTTATATACACATGCCTAAAGGACATTTGGTTATTTCAAATATTATTCAAGTATATATTACCTTATTCCTTTTATCCATTGGTCAAAAAATGCAAGGGAAAATATTATCCATTGGATAATAAGTTAGTCTTACTAACTAGTACTAGGACTTATTAAATAAATCACTTCCTAGATTTTCCCATGTGTTTATATGCATTAAAGATATGTGAATATCTAATTTCCTAGATTTCTAAGTACACTAATAAATATATAAGTACTAGTACTTCTTGAATTATTCTAATAGGAAAATCTTGGCTATATATTTTATTTAATACTTGGAAATCTTGATAGATTATATGGTACCTAATAATACCTACATTTATATTTGAAAACTTGGACATGTCTGTGTGTGTGTGTGTGTGTGTATATATATAATAGTATAATGGAACATGCGCCCATTAAGTTATTTTAATAAGAAATTATGACTTGAAAATCTAGGTAGATCACATAGTACCTATGTACTTTTATCTATATATACTTGTCATACTCATACATATTTATATAATATACATTGTACAAGGGAGAGAGAGAGAGAGAGAGAGAGAGAGAGAGAGAGAGTGGCCGAGAGAGAGAGAGGGAGAGATTGGGAGAGAGATGATGAGATTTGAAGTGTACCTTGTCTTGATCTTCCATGATCTTCTTACACACGTACAATCAATGGTCATAGACTTCTCCAAACAAAAATCTATTTTCCATTGTCCTTATTTAATCATTAAATCTTTGTACAATCCTTACTTCCACAAAATCTTTCTAAACCAACCCTAAAAGTACTAAATCTAGCCATGCAAGCCTAAAACTAGGTGGGAGATGTACAAGTAACCCATAACCTAACCTATCAAGCTTTCAATCAAGCTTGACAAGTGAGAAAAAGATGAGATATGGAGAGAGAGAGAGAGAGATTTCGGGTGGGAGAGGGAGAGAGACATGCCTTGCCTATAAATAGCAAGCTCACTTCAAGCTTAAACTCACACCTTCACATCTTGCTCCAACTACTCTCTACTAAGCTTTCTAAAGTTCCAAAGTCCAAGTTTCCTTACGTTCTTGAGAGCTACCACCAAACCACTCCCAAAACCACCCCCTAGATCTTTAAAGTAGTCTAGTGTAGTTAACAAAGTTGTTTCTAGGAAGAGAAAATCCATCACTCTTCCTTTCGAAGCACTTCGGAGCCATTACGCCGCCGATTCGCAAAACCGACGACCGAATCTCAAAACCGACCAATCGCCAACAAGAATGGTAGAATCCCTTGTCCTTAACTCGACGTATAGCATAGAACCGTATGTTGGAAAGTAGAATGTCCTTAGTTCAAAGTATAAATATTCTTAACCATTTTCTCTAAGTAGATAAGGTTATCTATCATTTATAATAGTTGAAATGCATGATTGTCAACAAGTTTAACTTGCTAATAGAAGTATGAATATGTTGAATAAACAACTTATACTCTAATAAACATATGTTGTTTTAAACTTCCCACAGAGGAAGAAAGAATGAGTTTTAAAGGATAAAAATTTAGCTTGATTGTAAGTATTCGTATTTTGATCTTTAGAATAGTTATGAGAACGTATACATGTTTACTATGAGTTCTTGCATTACTTGTGGTTGTGTAAATAAAGCATAAGTGATCTCCACTCCAAGGGCGTCCGTACATGTGGCGTTATGCTTTAAGTTTGTGATTTCAGCATGTTAAGTAATATAGAATTGGATGATCTTGCTAGTTTAGTTTAAAGATTACAATGAATGATTTATAGTTACGTAAAGTAGAAAGTCCTACCGCGGAGTCGATGCATGAAAACGAGACACAAAAATCAAGAAAGTAGAAACATGGCACCAAGGTGTGGTTAATGGAAAAACGTGTTCCGAGAAATAAAATATTTTTGAAACTACATTGTGGCCGGACGTGGTAGCCCAATGTGAGTAATGTGTGTGTGCCAATGGGAACCCGGAGCGGCAGAACTGAGGTTGGGTGTGTAGCTTGGTATTTGTGGAGAGGAACCAATGCAATTGTGTGCCAATGGGAACCTGAAGCGTCAGAACCTTTGTGAGGATACTCGGGAACCCGGAGTGGCAGAACCGAGGTTGGGTGTGTTAAAAAGAGATTTTGCAAATGTTGATTTGGTAAAAGAAAAAGGTGACATGGTCTATGATGAGTCGCGTAGGAGAAACACAGAAACCATGGACACCAACGTTGCTAGATTAACGAATGCGGATGTGTCATTGTTCACTGGTTTGTTAAGTATACTTGCACAATGTGGAAAACCGTTGTCGTTATGATCTATTGTTTGTAAGTTATGGGTTAGTGGGTATGGATTATTCTATTGAGCTCTTGTAGCACATGGTGTTACCTTTGGTGACCCTGACATATTATATCGGTGGCGACGCTGGTATAATGTGTCAGATCTTATAGATGAAGAACAAGGTGAACTCTACACCTTGGAAGCTTTTGGAGCCGAGGAGCTGGTCAAGATGGAGGAACAAGTGGAGTAGTAGATAGAAACCCTAGTTCCCCCTTCTTTTGAATAAAAGTACTTTTGTTAAGATTATGATGTAATATCGAGCCAGACTCTATTTAGTTTTTCAATGAAAATGTCTATTTAACGTTCCCAAAATTCGGGGCGTTACAGAAAGTCCTGTGGGCTTCTTTAGTGTGGTTCTCAAGAAGTGTTTCTAAATGGTCGTTCATATTGTGGCTGGCTTGTTTAAGGAGGCTTTCTACAAAGGAGGGACTCTGTCAATGGGGAATGACCATTGATTCAGTATGCATGTTATGCTCTCAAAGGGATGAAACACTGCAACATTTGTTTTCTGCTTGTAGTTAATCTAGAAGTATTTGGATGGTTATTCTTCATAGATTCTTGGTTCAGAGGGATCCGGACAAATGAGATAGTGAACTTATGTGGGCCATCGATCATTGTAGAGGTGAAAGCTTCAAGGCCTTCTTGCTCAAATTGGTTTTGGTAGCTGGGGTTTATTACATTTGGTTGGAAAGGAATTCTCGAGTTTTTGGAGGGATTCATAGAGGAGTTGCTCAGTGATGAATCAGCTTTGTCGTTAGCTCCGACCTGATCCTGCAAAACAAAGCAAGAGCTTGAGTCACCGGTGTGGTGGCTTGCCAACCACCCTCCGATGCCTAAGTCAGTAGAATACTTGCTATATGGTGAGAGTATTGAGATTCTCTGTTCTGTGTTGCGTACCTTTTGTTAGAGTTCTCCTGTCGTATTTATAAGCATTTTGATAAGAGGTTAAGTCCTTGTAGGACTGTATCTCGTAGATTCCAGATTACCTTTTTGAGGAATGTTGAGTCCTGCCCTAGCTAGGAATGAATGTGCATCCCGCCTTAGCTAGGGATCCTTATCCGTCTTTGATTATGCATATCACTAGCGCTATATGCTTATCCCGTCGACGACATTCCTTTATCCCTTAGGATTTTGGTTTCTTAGTGTGGTCTTTTTATTAGAATAAGTATATTCCATGGATAATATTACGAATATTATCCTCTCTGCCATAGCTAGGGGCCAGAGCTGGTCCTTAGACTTTATGACAGATTCGTCTAAAGAGTGGAGTTGGCATGCCCTAACTTTATTCCAGGTAGATTTCCAGAGAGGTTCAAATGAGGCTGGTTTATACTCCCCAGGTCTGTAATTCTCGTAGCGCTAACCTCCTCAGGTCTACCAGACATATCAGGTACTCCCCTGTTTCCAAGGTCCAGCTTTTCCCTGGAGGTTGGGAACATAGATTAGACCTAAGTGGCAGTTACCGCTCTTTTACCTTTATTGAAGGTTTTAAACGTGTGGGTCACATCGTGGGACAAGTGGCGAAATTCTTATTATCCCGGTGTTTTGAGGTGGACAACGAAGATTAAGGAGGGTTTCTCGGGATTGGTGTTCAGCCCTGTGGGCAAATGCGATTTGCCCGATCTTTCTCTCTCCTTGGTGAAGGGATTTCGTTCCCACCCCTTTGAGAGAGAAAAGATGTTGCCGATTCGCGGGAGTGCTTTTGAAGCTGGACGATAAGCGCTCGCGAAAATACAGGATCGCCACTTGGGTTTGATGGTCCGTCACCCAAGGAACCGTATTTTGAAGCACTTGTCGCACTGTTTGATTTGAAAAAGTTAAGGAACCAGTCCGTCATAACCATATTTGGGTTCAGGAGCCAGGTTACGAGAGGGAAAGGGTTTTATGGCACCCCTCTCGCCCAATCCGGAGATCGGTCTCTACTTAGGCATTTGCGAAAATGTTGTTTGTTTGCGATTCTGTTTCATTAATCAATTCTTTAGCCAATTAGGGCGGGGGAACAGTTAATCGGGGATTAAAACTGTACATGTTTGCAGGATGTGAATGATAGCATGGATGAACAATTAGTATAGGATGAGAACAGACTGCTGTTGGAGTTTAAACATACTGGGAGGCCCCTGTTTTGGAGTAACGTGCGCACGAAGAAACCAATATGCACTGAACAAGTCACTGCATGCTGTTCACTCATGTGCACACAACTCTAAAACACGCGCGTGCCGGTGAGTTCAAACCCACAGCTCTTACTCTCAAACCTTCTGGGCTCTAGAAGGACCAGTGCACACCCAGGACAAACCACGCAGTTCATATAGCAGCATAATAAATAGTTCTAAGCAATGTTAAAGGCTAAAAAGCCCTACAAATGAATAAAGCACCCCATAAACAGTGTGGGGACAAAATAAATGGCCTAAGGCCGAGCTACCCATGCAAGGCCATTCACTGGTCAGAGGCAGACTGTCGCGCGATGGAGTCACTCTGGCGCGCGATGGTACGCCCTGGCGCGGGATGGTTGTGCCCTGGCGCGGACCAGACCAGTGCTTGGTTTACACATTTCTGGGTTACTGGGACAGATCCAGAATGTTTCCAGGGGAACTCCAAAACAGCAAAAACTCATATTGAACTAAGACTAGCAGTTTATACAAAGGAAAGCAGTAAACTGATTATTATCATGCTTGCAGAGTGATCTATATACACATAAATGCAAAATAGTAGGACACCAATCCCCACGCGGTCCATCTCACGCAGCACCGAAGTGTCGCGCGAGAGAGTGGGACCATCGCGCGCTGGTTCCTACCATGACGGTTTTTGAAACCTTGCCAGCTTTAGGACCAGGACTGATATTGATTACCAGCCTTGGCCCTGCCAGCCCCCCTCAGGGATCAGAACAGAAAACAGTAGGTATGCTATACCTTTGGTCGAGTTTGAAACGAATTTGAGCTTTGAATTGAGGTTGAGGTTGTTTGAGGTGTTTGAATGATTATGGAGTGAAAATGGGAGAGGAAGAACAAGCTATGTTCTTTGATGCATGGAGTGTAATCTTTTACCAAAGCTTGAACCCTTTTTATGAATGAACCATGGGGGTATAAATAAGGGGAGATGGAGGTAGGTTCGGGCTGCAAATAGAGGAGTTCAACTAGTCCACGAGGCCTGGCTGAGGTTGCATTGGTGGCCAACTGTCCTCCTTCAGAAAGGTTGGTGGTAGGTTGGACCGTCGCGCGACGGAGTCAGTCTGTCGCGCGATGGAGTGAGTCTGGCGCGCGATGATGCGCCCTGGCGCACTGGCGCGCGATGGAGTGAGTCTGTCGCGCGATGGTGCGCTCTGGCGTGGGATGGTTGCGCCCTGGCGCGGATCAATAGGGTTTTTGGTTTTTGAAGTGGCTTAGGCTAGGTTAGGTTCAAGGGTTTTGCAAACACTCAAAGCTCAAACACGCTATCGTTCCCAGGGTGTTCTTGATCCATTTCATCATTGGGGAATCAAAAACCGTAAGTAAACTAATCTGGAAGCCCAGATTGGGGTGTTTACAAGCCCTTAAGCTTCCTTTGGTTCTAATTGCTCCCAACCAGAGAGACGTTCGAATTTACCAAGATGATTCCTGGCATGAGGTCCTCCTTCATCAATTTTCTTCGTCGTTCTCTTAGAGCCCGTTTCCCTTAGGCACGTTCGCCTTTCTTGCCTGTTTGTTTCTGTTATTTTTAAGCTAGATTCTCCCTCTAGCGTAGAGATTTCGGGCCCAACGTGGGCCTTTCTAGGGGAGTTCATCTATGCTAGGTAGGTCGGCTTCGTTTCTGTCAACCTTTACCCTCCTATCATAGTTATTCCATCGTTCTTCAAAATAGGGTCTTTCGAGACCTCTTCTTTCTGTCTGCTAACTTGTACCGTAGGTTCTTCGTAGGAACCCTAATGTTAGAAGAATTTATCAATTTTTCCTCTATTTTGAATGTTGAGGAGTCGTATGAAGAGGAGGAGGTGTCATTGCGCCGTAGCAGTAATATTAGGGTTTCATCTTACAAAGGTCAGTCAAGCAATGTTAAACCCTCATCGCCTCATGCTTCTTTGATTAAGGGGTTCCTATAGGGTTCCTGTTTTTTCTGCTTCTAATATCCCTTCTACGATTACGAATGAAGAATTGGCTGTTCTTAGAGTTAGATACTCAATCCCGATGTCCGTCTCCCTTAGGAAACCTTCGGGGTCTGAACGGGCTTGTTCGCCTATCGAGAATGAGACTTGTTTTTACACCAGTGCCCTAAAAGGACGTCTGCGCCTGCCCTTTCCCACCGTGGTGAGGGATGTCTTGAGTTTTCTTGGTTTGGCCCTTGGCCAAATCGTACCCAATTCTTGGCGCCTTTTGATAGGTTGTACGGCGCTTTAGGGCACAATGTCGGATGGGCAGACTCTTCTGTCGAAGGGGGAGCTGGTCACAGAGCTCCCTGCTGTGAATATGAATTGGAAGGACAAATTCTTTTTTGTTGGCGGAGATGGTTGGGAGCTCCCTAATTGGGAGGTTGGGACTTATACCCCTCGAATTCCCAGTTTGTGGGTGGGGGGGGGCACAAATTGTAAGCTATTGCTTTTCTTTAATCTTGCAATTTCATAAATTTATTCCATATCTTTATGAATTCTTCTATATTTCTTCAGCTCGAGCTCCATATCCTATGAGCCCTACCTTAGAGGCTGAGCTCCAACAAGCTAAAAGCTACACGGTCCACAACCGGGAGTTACTTGTAACTCTAGAGTCACTAACCACAAACTTGTTAGGTTCAGAAACCACTTGTGAGGCCTTAGCTCTCTCTAGAGGTACTTTTTGTTTGTTTTATTTGGTGTTTTGCTATTAGCTAACCTTTACATTGTTTTCATTTCTTTTCTTTTTAGAAGGAGAAAGTGAAGACAAGGATATGGTACCAAAAATGGACAAAGTTCTGCTGGCCCAACTTAAAGCTGAGAGAATAAAGCAAACATCTGGGCCCGTGGCTCCAAAAAGGAAGAGCTCTCGTCTCCAGAAAGAGCTAAATGTTGATAGTTTTCTGGGTGTCGATCTTTCCACTAACCTTGCTCTTGACATGGTGATTGAAAAAATCACTGAAGAGGAGGTAGAAAAATCAAAAAGAAAAGCAAAGGGACTAGCTGCGGAAGGGACTCCTGTTGCGAAAAAAGCTAAGGCTTCTGCTGGTCCTTCTATTTTGGGTATTATCAAAAGGCTTTCGAGCTTGCTTTTGGGCTGTTGAGTGCAGCAGATAAAGATTTGATGGCTGAGATGTCTTTCCAAGCAGTAGGGGAGCAAATGTTGGTTGAATTGGCCATGGTATGCTCTTGACTATTTCTTGATTGCTGTTGTTCTCTTTATTGACTTCTTTCTTTCTTTTTGTAGGCTGCGGCTTGCGGCCATTATCTTACCTCCTAAAGCCATAGCTTGGGGAAACAAGTCATTACTCTTGCTGAAGTTAACATGAAGCTTACAAAGCAGGGGGCCACCATGATGGCGGAACTTAAGAAGGTTACTGGTGAAAGGGATGCTGTAACGCCCCGAATTTTGGGTACGTTAAATAAAATATTTTATTATAAAAACGAAGCGAGTCCAGCTCGTTATTACATTATAAACCTTACAAAAGTACTCTTATTTACAAAACAGAGGAATCTAGGGTTCCTAACTACCGTTCTTCTTGCTTCTCCAGCTCCTCGGCTTCGAATGCCTCCAAGGTGAATAGTTCGTCCTGTTCGTCTATTAAATCTGACATATTATACCGGCGTCGCCACCCATATAATATGCCAGGGTCACCACAAGGCAACACCATGAGCTACGAAGGCTCAGTAGTATAATCCTAATACTAGCATCGATTTCCACATGATAAGTACATAAGCAGAACATAAAGCAATATCATATCCACATTCATTTCATAATTATCGTTGGTGTCCAAAATCCTCGAAGTTCTTCCTACGTAACCCATCGTAGACCGTGTTGTTTTTACTACCTTTCTTTTCCAAAGTCTCCTTTTTAACTCACCCAATCTCGGTTCCGCCGCGCCGGGTTCCCGAGCATCCTCACAACGGTTCCGCCGCGCCGGGTTCCTGTTGGCACACAAAACTTGCATTGGCTCCTCTCCACGGATAACCAAGCCATATTACCAACAAGGCTACCATGTCCGGCCTTATTGGTAATCTTCACAAAGGGCTACCAAGTCCGGCCACTTTGTGGTTTTCACAACCCACGCAATGGGCTACCAAGTCCGGCCACATCACGGTTTCAAAACACATTTCTCTTGTTAAACACACCCTAGGTGCCATGTTTCTAACTTTCTCGGTTTTCGTGTCACGTTCTCATGCAAGACTCCGCGTGTAAGACTTTTCATACAATCATGCATTCAATCAAAGCCTTGAAATTAACACAACAAGATCTTCCAACTCTAGGTACAAAGCATACTTGAACATCTTGTAAGTAAAACATGCATTTTCAATACCAAAAGATAACCTTATCTTACTTTAGTAGAACGATCAAAGTTACTTCCAAAACGTCATACAACTTATACAATACATAGAGTTGAAATGTTAAAATTTCTTTATACTTAAAAAAATAGGTAAGGATAACTACCTTAATCCGAAACTAGTCGGGGCCGAATAAGCTAGGTGGAATTTCTCCCGAATCTGGACCAAACTTCGGACGGCAGTAGCTCGGTCAATCTTTGGCCGAATACGATCGTTCTTGGGTCCAGATCGAAGATCAAGAAACCCTCTACAACTTCCGTGAAGAAAGTTGATCCTAGAAACGATCTTAGGTTGGAGAAAAAAGGGGATGAACAAAGTGACAGTAAGCTGTCTGGAATTTGGAAATCCAGAAATTTTACTGAACTTCGGATGACGATATCTTGGTCATTTCTTGACCGGTTGGGGTGATTCTTGAGCCTAACTTCAAGGTTTCGAAGTGCTCTACAACTTTCCAGAAGAAAGTTGATCCTAAAAACTACTCTAAACAGGAGAAAATGGAGGATTTCCGACGGGACAGTAGGCTGCCCAGAAACTGGAAATGGTTTTCTAGAGAGAAGGAAGAGCAAATGCTTTGAGGTGTGTGTTCAAATGGCAAGAGAATGGATCTATTTATAGGCAAACCTTGAGCTCCCTCTCCCTCTCTAAGGCCGGCCCCCCCCTTTCCCTCTCCTTTCCCCAATTTGACACTTGGCAAGAATCCTAGAAAGATCAAGGCCTAATCTTTTAGGCTTGCATGGCTAGTTTGTCCTTCTTGGGAGACTTGGTGTGAAAAGAGGTGTGAACAAGATTAAACAATTGGAAGTTGTACATGAGAGGACAATAGAGGTTAAGTCTTTGCTTGGAAAAGTAATAACCCAAAGATTTGAAGTACATTGGAGATCAAGGTCAAGGTACAACCAAATCTTTCCTCTTTCTTCCCTCCTTCCTTCCTTCCTTCCTCTTCTTTTCCTCTCTCTCTCCCTCTCTCTCTCCCTAGCCGAACTCTCTCTCTCTCTCTCTCTCTCTCTTGCTTTCACATGGTACATATATATGTATATATATTGCAAGCATACAATTAAACTATATGTACTTTAGTACTTTAAGATCAAAAATAGCCCTTAAAGGCTAGGATTCTCTCAACAACTAATAAATAGGCATGAGGTACTTAGGGTAATACTTTAACCTTCCAAGTACTTATATATTATATACATATGTATCCATGTACTTAGGAAGATCAAAACCCCATTAGAAAATAGTTTAAGGGTACCTTAGGAATCTTGGTACTAAGTACCTTCCTATTAAAATAATGTGTACTTAGACACATGGTTTAAAAGAAAATTTTAATTTAATAAAACCCCATGGTACTTTGAAAGACTAAGCTTTTATCCATTGGGTAAAAATTCTCCTAACATCTATTATCCAATGGATAATAGTTATTAGGCAACTTATATATTAAAATAAATCCAAAAAGTACTTTAAAGAAATTAAAAAGTATTTTTCTTAATATTCTTAGTACTTTGACCAAGCATACTTTTGAAGTAAACAATTGGGGTTCTATTATCCAATGGATAATAGGTTCCCTAACATTTATTGTCCAATGGACAAAGAGTAAAACCAAAATAATTAAAAGAAAAAGAATATTCAATACTTTAGTCTAGGGTTCAAAAGGGTCAAAAGTTTCAATGAGGGGCAAAATAGTCATTTTGCAGTTAGGGAAAAGTAACTAGATGGCTTCCTAGCTTAGTTACTCCAACTAGATGGTCAAAAGCTAGTTAGGCTTGCTAAGTAGGCCAAAGCGCAAATAAACGAAAGTTTAAGGGCAAAAACGTAATTTTGACAAACTTCAAGAATTTAAGGAAATTCACGCAATAACAACGAGATTTTTATTCGTTAAAAATCGGGGTTGTTACAGATGCTACCTTTCAATCAAAGAGAGGTTTGGAGGAGGAGAGAGATGTCGCTATGGCGACTGCTAGAAGTTTGGAGCGGAAGACCTTGGAGCGGAATGGTGAGCTTGAGAAATACAAGATCATGAGCCTGGGGATGGTAGAAAAAGCAAAGAACGCTCGCAGGGATGCTATTGAGCTCTTCCTGTAGTCCCCTGAATATCGTCAAGACTTAACCTAGCAATACTTTGATGGGTTTGAAGCAATGAGGAGCCAGGCAGCCTTGGCATACCCAGATTTGGATTTCCAAATTTGAGGCTGATGATGATGATGATGAGGGGTGTAACGACACTGATTTTTGGTCGTTAAAAATTTTGTTAAAAATTTGAATTTTATTGTAATTGCTTTTAATTTGCAAAGTTTGTCATAATTACGTTTTCGCCCCTTCAAATTTGATTTCTTTGCGCTTTGGCCTACTTAGCAAGCCTAGTTAGCTTCTAACCATCCGGTTGGAGAAACCGAGCTAGCAAGCCACCTTGTTACTTTTCCCTAACCGCAAAATGACTGTTTTGCCCCTCATTGAAACTTTTGACCCTTTTGAACCCTAGACTAAGAATTGAATATTCTTTTTCTTTTAATTATTTTGGTTTTAATCTTTGTCCATTGGACAATAAATGTTAGGAAAACTATTATCCATTGGATAATAGAACCCCATTTGTTTATATTAATTGTATACTTGGGTAAAGTACTAAGAATATTAAAAAGTAACTTTTTGATTAACTTTAAAGTACCTTTTTGGATTATTTTCTTATATAATCTCCCTAGCAACTATTATCCATTGGATAATAAAAGTTAGGGTGGTTATTATCCATTGGGTAAAAGGTTAAATCTTTCACCTAGTACATGGATGGATTAATCTAGTCTTTTTATTTATTCCCATGTGCCAAAGTACAAATATTTTATTATGTAGTACTTAGTAGACTTAATGACCCTAGGATTCTCTAAGTACTCTTTATTTATTTAAAATTGGGGTTTTGAACTACCTAGCTACATTAGTACATTATTTGGTTAAAGTATTGCCTTAAGTACCATGTGCTAATTGCTTAGTTTATTGGGAAAAATCTTAGTCTTTCAACTCCTTGATCTCTTGGTACAAAAGTACCTATTACTTTATTATTCTTGTACATTGTATGTATATATATATGTACTTGAGCAAGAGAGAGAGAGAGAGAGAGAGAGAGAGAGAGAGAGAGAGAGGAAGGAAGAAGGAGAGTTAGTTGTACTCACCTTGATTTTCTTTGTACTTCATATCTTGGTATATCTTTCTTCCTAACTAAGTAACTAACTCTCCATTAACCTCCATGTACTTCTTTGATTTGTTTGAACCCTTAGATCTTGTACAATTCCCATCTCCACCATTCAATTGATCCAAGAATCAAATCTAGTACAAAAATAGCCATGCAAGCCTAGGGATTTGCCTTTGATCTTCCAAGATTTATGCCATGTGTCAAAGTGAGACTTAGAGAGAGAGAGAGGAGAGGGCCAAGGCTTTGCCTATAAATAGAAGGCCATTCTCATGCTTTGAACTCACACCTCAAAGCATTTGCTCTTCCTTTTCTCTAGAAATCTCGGATTCCAGTTCCTGGCAGCCTACTTCCCTTCGGAAATCCTCATTTTTCTCCTGCTTAGAGTAGTTTTAGAACCAACTTCCTTCGGGAAAGTTGTAGAGAACTTCGAGACCTTGAAATTAGATCCAAGAACCACCCCAATCGGTTAAGAAATGACCAAGTTATTGGCATCCGAAATTCAGTAAAATCTCGGATTCCAAATTCCAGACAGCTTACTGTCTTTTGCTTTACCCCCATTTTTCTCCAACCTAAGTTCGTTTCTAGGATTAACTTCCTTCACGGAAGTTGTAGAGCACTTTAAGAACTTCGATTTCAACCCAAGAACGATCGTATTCGGCCAAAGATTGACCGAGTTATTGCCGTCCGAAGTTCGGTCCAGATTCACCACCCGTAGAATTTTTCCAACTAGCTTATTCGGCCCCGACTAGTTTCGGATCAAGGTAGTTATCCTTACCTACTTTTCCAAGTATAAAGTAGTTTTTCACCTTAATTCTATGTATTGTATAAATCGCATGTTGTTTGGAAGTTACTTTGATCGTAAATAAAAAGTTGGAAATGCATGATGTGTGTTGTTTTGATTCAAGCATGCTATGTAGCTTAGATGACCTTGTTGTACCATTTCAAGGCTTTGATTGAATGCATGATTGTATGAGAAGTCTTACACGCGGAGTCTTGCATGAGAATGTGACACGTAAATCGAGGAAGTTAGAAACATGGCACCTAGGGTGTGTTTAACAAGAGAAATGTGTTTTGAAATCGCGATGTGGCTGGACTTGGTAGCCCATCATGTGGATTATGAAAACCGCAACGTGGCCGGACTTGGTAGGCCGTTGTGTGAATGAAAACTCGTAATTTGGCTGGACTTGGTAGCCGAAAACCACAAAGTGGCCGGACTTGGTAGCCCTTTGTGAAGATTGCCAATAGGGCCGGACGTGGTAGCCTTGTTGGTAATATGGCTTGGTTATCCGTGGAGAGGAGCCAATGCAAGTCTTGTGTGCCAACGGGAACCCGGCGCGGCGGAACCGTTGTGAGGATGCTCGGGAACCCGGCGCGGCGGAACCGAGATTGGGTGAGTTAAAAAGGAGACTTTGGAAAAGAAAGGTAGTAAAAACAACATGGTCTACGATGGGTTACGTAGGAAGAACTTCGAGGATTTTGGACACCAACGATAATTATGAAATGAATGTGGATATGATATATTTTTTTGTTACTACTTATATATGTATCATGTGGAAATCGATATTTTATTATGATATTGGTTCATAAGTTAAGGATTAGTAATTAGGATTTTACTATTGAGCCTTCGTAGCTCATGGTGTTACCTTGTGGTGACCATGGCATATTATATGGGTGGCGACGCCGGTATAATATGTCAGTTCTGATAGACGAACAGGGCGAACTCTTCACCTTGGAGGCGTTTGGAGCCGAAGAACTCGCTAGGATGGAGGGACAAGAGGAGCCGTAGTTAGGAACCTTAGTTCCCTTTTGTTACCCTATTTTGTATTTCAAAAGCTCTTACGAGAGTTATGATGTAATAATGAGCCAGACTCGCTTCGTTTTTATAATAAAATGTTTTATTTAACGTACCCAAAATTCGGGGCGTTACAACTTGGTATCAGAGCTTTAGGTTCAAAACCTCGGCCATGGGTAGAATGGGTAGAACCATGTAGAACCGTGACATAAGTTTGACCGTTACACAAACGTGACTTCGATTTTCAAGTTTAACATCCCGAATTGGGTGGAATTCTGTCAAAATAATCTTCGGATTGAAGCAATGCGCGGAAATTGGCAGTACCGCCGAGCTAGGAATTCCCGAACAATTGGATGATGACTTAAATCAAGGATCGAATGTGGAACTTAGAAATTCAAAAAAAAAATTTTTGGTGTTCGTAAACTTTTGCCGAAAGAAAAAAAAAAAAACGTTGCTAATTGAGCAAATTTTATTTACTAGTTCGTGGAGGAGCCGTTCTTGAGTAAATATTTTAAATTGGGGTTCGAGAGTGGGACCTGAGCACCGAGTGCGTACCCGGGCATAGCCCCATTTGGCCGGCAAACCCCACTCCCCCCTAAACTTCAAATTTCAAATTTTAACCTCCAAAACATTCAATTTTTAAATCTTTTCCCTCCTCCACTCACCTTTTCGGCCCCTATATATACCCCACCACCATTTCCATTTCTTCACCTCTCTCATCATCTTAAAACCCCTCCAAACCGAGACCCTGTGTACCGAGCCATGGCAACCCGACGACGAGGATTTCCGGAAGACGCCTTGATCCGAGACATCGAGTGAACCGAAATAACCATGACCATCCAAGGCCTTTGGTTGCAACTCTTCGCCTTCGTCATATTTTGTGGAGTGCTCACACTAGCCATGCCACGGTGGTTCGCCGTGAAGAACCGTGCCAACACCTTTTGGTATTGGGCTCTCGTCGTGGCCGCCGCACTCGCCGCAATCATAAAGGAGTACGAACGCCGGTTGTGCCAAGCTTTCAATGAGAGATGGTAGAGAATTTCGAGGATGGACGAGACCCGAAGCCGGC
The DNA here is from genome assembly GCA_014282245.1 of Rhododendron simsii. Lineage (NCBI taxonomy): Eukaryota > Viridiplantae > Streptophyta > Magnoliopsida > Ericales > Ericaceae > Rhododendron > Rhododendron simsii. Next base: position 28,796,646 of record CM024954.1, read on the forward strand.
AACTCCAATTAGGCCGATTGTAATCTTTTGGAATGTAGGATGTGGTAGATTAGAATCGTTTTCAACTTGTCTTAGGAAAATCTCGTGTCTCTACTTGCCTTGTAGTAGAATTCTATGTTTATGTTGTATGTTTTTCTTATCTATGAAAACTTGCTTATTTTTCTAAAAGAGTACCGTTGCATATTATTTGATAAACTACTTTTGATCCTTAAAAGGAAGCGCCCTTTTCAAAGAAAATCGATTCGGTAGACTAAACCGCCCCCTTTTCGGTTTTCACTCGTAGATGGCGAATCGACGCAATGGATTAGGACACGATAATGGAGGACCCTCTAGCGCAAACCCCGACCTAACCCAAGTCATGCAAGCACTCGTGACCGCCCTGAACGCTGCCCGCCAAAACTCGAACCCTAACAACGAACCGATGACCCGAACTCGAGCCATGAATGAGTTCTGCAAGCGTCGACCTCCAACTTTCAATGGAGATACCAACCCCACTGTGGCCGAAGCATGGCTGAAGGAAGTCAAGGTGATCATGGACACCTTGGAGATCACCCACAGCGGAGATCATATGGCCTTAGCCACGTACCAGCTGAAAGGAGAAGCCCGCTACTGGTGGGAGCTGATGGAGGCAACCCATGACGTGGCCATCATGACTTTTGCTCAGTTCGAGACCTTGTTTCTCGACAAATACTTCCCTACGCCTATCCGTTTGGCCAAGGAACAAGAGTTTAACAACCTGAAGCAAGGAACTATGACCGTTACTCAGTATGTGGCCAAGTTCGAGGAGCTATCCCGCTACGCCCCGGATGCCGTTGCAACCGAGGACAAGAAAGCGAGGAGGTTCGAATGGGGACTGACGACAGCCAGAAGAGCTGTGGTAGCCCAGGCCTTCCCCACCTATACCGGTGTGGTGAAATGTGCCCTGCGACTGGAGATTGAGGAAAACGATTTCAAGACTCGATGGAGGAAGGCGACAGGCAACGCTGGCGGACCTATCCGAACTCAGACTTCCAACAACAATCATGGACCCTACCATGCCAAACCTTCTAGCCCGTCTCAAGGCGACCAGCTCGGGAAGACTGCTACACTCGGACACGGTGAAACGCGGGGAGGCAATCGGGACCTGACAACAGTTAGGTGCTACAACTGTCAGGCTATGGGCCATTACAGCCGCCAATGACCGCAATATCAGAAGGAGGGGAATGGGAGTTTTGGAAATCAGAACGCCCAACAACCTGGACAGGCCAGTTTTGTGAAGCAAAACCTCGGCGGCCCATCGCAGCAGCAGAATGGGCAAGGCAAGGGAAAGCAGCCCATAGGAATCCAGCAAAGCACTGAAGGGCGCATCTTCGCATTGCGGACTGAGGAACAAGAGCAGGATCCCTCTGTGATCCAAGGTACGCTACTATAATAGTATCTGCGTACAAGCCTTGTTAGACTTTGGTGCATCGCAGTCCATTATATCTCCTGCCTGTGTAACTACACTAGCGCTAGAAACAGAACCCCGAAGAACGTGTTTGATAGTGAAATCGCCGTTGGGGGAGAGAATAGCTGTTAGTCTAGTGTGTAGAGGATGCGAAAAAGGAATAGCCAACCTACGCCTGACCTATGATTGACTTGGCGGATTTCGACGAATGGATTGGCTATCGCTTCATCGAGCTGTCATAGACTGCCATTAGAAGGTAGCGACAACATATACCCTAGGAGGGACTCGTTTCCTTTTAAGGGGGATAGACGATGATCCCAAGACCGGTCTAACGACCTAGCCTAATTTGTACTTGCGTGCCAATTTCGGGGACGAAATTGTTTTAAGGGGGATAGATTGTAACGACCCTGATTTTTGGTAGTTAAAAATTTTGTTAAAAATTTGAATTTTATTGTAATTGCTTTTAATTTCCAAAGTTTATCATAATTACGTTTTCGCCCCTTCAAATTTGATTTCTTTGCGCTTTGGCCTACTTAGCAAGCCTAGTTAGCTAAGTAGGCCACCTAGTTACTTTTCCCTAACCGCAAAATGACTGTTTTGCCCCTCATTGAAACTTTTGACCCTTTTGAACCCTAGACTAAGAATTGAATATTCTTTTTCTTTTAATTATTTTGGTTTTAATCTTTGTCCATTGAACAATAAATGTTTGGGAAACTATTATCCATTGGATAATAGAACCCCATTTGTTTATATTAATTGTATACTTGGGTAAAGTACTAAGAATATTAAAAAGTAACTTTTTGATTAACTTTAAAGTACCTTTTTGGATTATTTTCTTATATAATCTCCCTAGCAACTATTATCCATTGGATAATAAAAGTTAGGGTGGTTATTATCCATTGGGTAAAAGGTTAAATCTTTCACCTAGTACATGGATGGATTAATCTAGTCTTTTTATTTATTCCCATGTGCCAAAGTACAAATATTTTATTATGTAGTACTTAGTAGACTTAATGACCCTAGGATTCTCTAAGTACTCTTTATTTATTTAAAATTGGGGTTTTGAACTACCTAGCTACATTAGTACATTATTTGGTTAAAGTATTGCCTTAAGTACCATGTGCTAATTGCTTAGTTTATTGGGAAAAATCTTAGTCTTTCAACTCCTTGATCTCTTGGTACAAAAGTACCTATTACTTTATTATTCTTGTACATTGTATGTATATATATATATATGTACTTGAGCAAGAGAGAGAGAGAGAGAGAGAGAGAGAGAGAGGAGAGAGAGGCCGGAGAGAGAGAGAGAGAGAGAGAGGAAGGAAGAAGGAGAGTTAGTTGTACTCACCTTGATTTTCTTTGTGCTTCATATCTTGGTATATCTTTCTTCCTAAGTAACTAACTCTCCATTAACCTCCATGTACTTCTTTGATTTGTTTGAACCCTTAGATCTTTTACAATTCCCATCTCCACCATTCAATTGATCCAAGAATCAAATCTAGTACAAAAATAGCCATGCAAGTCTAGGGATTTGCCTTTGATCTTCCAAGGTTTATGCCATGTGTCAAAGTGAGACTTAGAGAGAGAGAGAGGAGAGGGCCAAGGCTTTGCCTATAAATAGAAGGCCATTCTCATGCTTTGAACTCACACCTCAAAGCATTTGCTCTTCCTTCTCTCTAGAAATCTCGGATTCCAGTTCCTGGTAGCCTACTGCCCTTCGGAAATCCTCATTTTTCTCCTGTTTAGAGTAGTTTTAGAACCAACTTCCTTCGGGAAAGTTGTAGAGAATTTCGAGACCTTGAAATTAGATCCAAGAACCACCCCAATCGGTTAAGAAATGACCAAGTTATTGGCATCCGAAATTTAGTAAAATCTCGGATTCCAAATTCCAGACAGCTTACTGTCTTTTGCTTTACCCCCATTTTTCTCCAACCTAAGTTCGTTTCTAGGATTAACTTCCTTCACGGAAGTTGTAGAGGACTTCAAGAACTTCGATTTCAACCCAAGAACAATCGTATTCGGCCAAAGATTGACCGAGTTACTACCGTCCGAAGTTCGGTCCAGATTCACCACCCGTAGAATTTTTCCAACTAGCTTATTCGGCCCCGACTAGTTTCGGATCAAGGTAGTTATCCTTACCTACTTTTCTAAGTATAAAGTAGTTTTTCACCTTAATTCTATGTATTGTATAAATCGCATGTTGTTTGGAAGTTACTTTGATCGTAAATAAAAAGTTGGAAATGCATGATGTGTGTTGTTTTGATTCAAGCATGCTATGTAGCTTAGATGATCTTGTTGTACTATTTCAAGGCTTTGATTGAATGCATGATTGTATGAGAAGTCTTACACGCGGAGTCTTGCATGAGAACGTGACACGAAAACCGAGGAAGTTAGAAACATGGCACCTAGGGTGTGTTTAACAAGAGCAATGTGTTTTGAAATCGCGATGTGGCCGGACTTGGTAGCCCATCATGTGGATTATGAAAACTGCAACGTGGCCGGACTTGGTAGCCCGTTGTGTGAATGAAAACTCGTAATGTGGCCGGACTTGGTAGCCCATTGCGTGGGTTGTGAAAACCACAAAGTAGCCGGACTTGGTAGCCCTTTGTGAAGATTGCCAATAGGGCCAGACGTGGTAGCCTTGTTGGTAATATGGCTTGGTTATCCGTGGAGAGGAGCCAATGCAAGTCTTGTGTGCCAACGGGAACCCGGCGCGGCGGAACCGTTGTGAGGATGCTCGGGAACCCGGCGCGGCGGAACCAAGATTGGGTGAGTTAAAAAGGAGACTTTGGAAAAGAAAGGTAGTAAAAACAACACGGTCTACGATGGGTTACGTAGGAAGAACTTCAAGGATTTTGGACACCAACGATAATTATGAAATGAATGTGGATATGATATTTTTTTTGTTACTGCTTATATACGTATCATGTGGAAATCGATGTTTTATTATGATATTGGTTCATAAGTTAAGGATTAGTAACTAGGATTTTACTATTGAGCCTTCGTAGCTCATGGTGTTACCTTGTGGTGACCCTAGCATATTATATGGGTGGCGACGCCGGTATAATATGTCAGATCTGATAGACGAACAGGGCGAACTCTTCACCTTGGAGGCGTTCGGAGCCGAAGAACTCACTAGGATGGAGGGACAAGAGGAGCCGTAGTTAGGAACCTTAGTTCCCTTTTGTTACCCTATTTTGTATTTCAAAAGCTCTTACGAGAGTTATGATGTAATAACGAGCCAGACTCGCTTCGTTTTTATAATAAAATGTTTTATTTAACGTACCCAAAATTCGGGGCGTTACAAGGGGCTCTCAAGTCTGGACAGGGGACAGAAGGAAGAGGACCAAGCTGATGATGCGGCATCTAAAGATACGTCTATGTGGGCTACCCGCCTGGATTTGAAAAATTGAAGGGAGAGTCACCACCCGGATTTGAGGTCTGCCACCCGAGAAACCGTTTTGATTGAAAATGAATATTTAAATTGAAAACCAGAGAGCGTTTTGGGTTCGGAAGCTATGTTACGAGAGGGGAAGGGTTTTACGGTACCCCCCTCGCCCGACACGATGTCGGTCTCTACTCAATGTTTGTGGTGTTTATTAAAAATATTTTGTTTCATTTAACAATTAGCAGGTATCCACAGGTATATCAAATAAAGAGTACATGCATGTGCCAGTGTGTAGTATATATTAATGAAATGATGCAAAATCAGTGATGACGACAAATAAACTGTAGCTACAAGAATCACTCCTGAGTGCTCGGGATCGGTCCTGAGCGCTATCGATCCCGAGCACTCAGGAATACTACTGAACAACCCTGCAACTTTGGTTAGAACAAAGCATATTTTGACATTCAAAATAGGAATATAAATCTATTTAAGCATAAACAGATAGCGGTGCATGCATGTGCAAGGTGTAGAAGGTGCAATAGAATGATGAAGCAAGAAAACAGGATGAACTGTCACTGGAATCACTCTTGAGCGCTCGGGAGTGGTCCTGAGCGCTCGAGAGTGCTGTCAAGCCACCCTGCAACTTTGGTTAGATCTGTTCATATTCTAATACTGCCAACAGAAACATAAAGAAATCAAAGTACGAAAGTGCTCAACTAGAGGCTTAAACAGCCAAGAACTAGTCTTAACCATTCAAACCTTGCTTCCTTGCAACTGTAAATAAACGTAACTGGGCTCTGGAAGGACCAGTGCACACCCACTATCTACTAAGAATAGAAAATACAGCATTTGATGACAAAATAAGATTTTGGTGAGCGCTCGGGAGTGAACACTGTGTCCTGAAAAAGAATTTTATTTGCTTGTGCTCCTCATGCTCTTGTTGTTAAACCAAGATCAAATGAACTCACAACCAGTATGAGGAACTGGTATGAGTCCCTGATCCCCCTTAAAAGTAGAAAAACAGTAGATTATGAAGGTGTTTATACCTTTGCTTGACTTGAACTTAGCTTCTTGAACTGATTTGGATGCTTGAAAATGGGTAGAAAACAGTAGGAAAATAGAATTCTACATAGTCTAGAGATTTGAAGTTTTTGAAGTGCTTGAGGATTGTATGAAATTTTTCTTAGAAAACACAAGTTTTGGAAAACAATTGGGAGAGGTTTCAAGACTGAGACTTTCAGAAAATAGCAGAGGGAAGGAGTGATTTTCCGTGGTCCCCGATATGCTGAAATGAGGGGGGGCGGGGGAGGGGGGTGGATTAATAGGGGAGCCAAAAATTAGAATTTTTGTAACGCCCTGAATTTAGAATACGTTAAGTAGACAATTTTATTGAAGATCTAAATGGAGTCTAGCTCATTATTACAACATGACTTTCACAAGAATACTTTTATTACATACGGGAATGGAAACTAGGGTCCCTATCTACTATTCTGCCTGCTCCTCCATCATAGCCAGCTCCTCGGCTCCGAACGCCTCCAAGGTGTAGAGTTTACCTTGTTCATCTACGAGGTTTGACACATTATACCAGCGTCGCCACCGATATATTATGTCAGGGTCACCAAAGGTAAACACCATGAGCTTAAAAAGCTCAATAAAAGAATCTAAACTCACTAACCCTTAAACTTACACACATCAGATCATAAGTTAACGATTTTCAAAGGTAAAAAGCATATTTAACAAAATGGTCAACAATGACACATCCACATTCACTATTCAACTATCGTTGGTGTCCAAGATTTCGGAGTTTCTCCTACGCGACTCGTCGTAGACCGTGTCACCATTTTCCACTTTTTCTTTTTCCAAATCAACATTTCCAAATTTGTTTTTAACACACCCAACGTTGGTTCCGCCGCTTCGAGTTCCCATTGGCGCGCACACACACACACACACCCACAACTCACATAATGCCACCAAAATTGGTCATTATGTAGTTTCAAAATATTTCCTTCTTCGAACGCTTTTTCCTTGTTAACCACACCCTAGGTGCCATGTTTCTAACTTTCTTGATTTTAGTGTCTTGTTTTCATGCATAGACTCCGCGGTAGGACTTTCCACATAAGGTATCATAAAGCATTCATTGAAATCTTGAAACTAAACTAGCAAGATCATCTAACTGTATATTATTTAGTATGTTCAAATCACAACTTAAAGCATAATGCCACATGTACGGACGCCCTTGGAGTGAAAATCACTTATGCTTTATCAACAAGTAATACAAACAATTCAGACATTTATACTCATAACTATTCAACATGTTAATGCTTTTATTAACAAAAACCCAATGTTGGACAATCATGCATTTCAACTTACTATAAACAATAGATAACCTTCTCTACTTAAAGAAAATGATTAAAGGTATTCATGCTTTGAAATAGGGACATTCTTCTTTTCAAGATACGGTTCTCTACTATACGTAGAGTTAGTAGACTAGGGACTCTACCTTACCTTTTGGCGGTTGGTCGGTTTTTGTCAGTTTCGCGATTTGGCGGCGTAACGTCTCCGGATTACTTCGAAAGGAAGAGAGGTGGGCTTTTCTCTTCCTAGAAACAACTTGCTAACTAAACTAAGCTACTTAAAAGATCTAGTGGTGGTTTTGGAAGTGGTTTGGTGGTTGCTCTCAAGACATTTTCAAGAAACTCAAGAAACTTCGAACTTCGAACTAAAAGACTTAGAATTTCTAGAGAGAAGTTGGAGCAATGAGTGAAGGTGTGAGTTTAAGCTTGGAGTGAGCTTGCTATTTATAGGCAAGGCTCTCCCTCTCCCTCTCAAGGCCGGCCCTCTCTCTCTCTCTCTCCATATATATATATATATATATATCTCGTTTTTTTATTCCATTAGTCAAGCTTCCTTGAAAGATTAAGTCTAGTTCTAGGCTTGCATGGCTAGATTTAGTCATTTGGATTGGATTATGGAAGGATTGGTGTAGAAAAGGAGGATTGTACAAGGTTTAATATTGGTGAATGTACCAAATAGGACAATGGAAGGATAGATTTTGCTTGTACAAGTGTATCTCCATGGATTTTAAGTACAATGGAAGATCAAGCCAAGGTACAAATCCAATCTCTTCCTCTTTCTCTTCTCTTTCTCTCTCTCTCCCTCCTCTCTCTCTCTCTCTCTCTCTTGCACTAGTATACACACACACACACATATATATATATATATATAATCTTATATCTACAAATGAACAAATATAAAAATGTACTTAATGTACTATGTGATCTAATGAAATATCTAAGCCAAGATTTTCCTATTAAACAAACCTAATATGCACATGTGTACTTGTAATATATTTATTAGTCCAAATATAAATAAATAGGCACTATGTAATCTTGGTAGATTTCCTAGTCAAATTTCCCTATTAAATTAATCCAAATTGGCACATGTTACATTATAATACTAGATTATGTACTTAGGAAAATCTAGGGTATTTATATTATATGGCATATATACACATGCCCAAGTAATAAAATACATATGTAGGTACTCCAAGATTTTCAATATCCAATAAACAACATAAAAGATCAAGATTTCTTATTAAAATAACCCTAATACACACATGTGTACTTATTATAATAATGTACCAATGTACCTAGGAAATCTAGGGTTTTATCTTTATAAGGTACACACACACACACACACACACACACATATATATATATATCATCACATGGTAAATCTAGAAAATGTTTTATTAATAAATCCTAGTACTTGTTGGCAAGACCACTCTATTACCCAATGGGTAATAATTACCCTAGCATGTATTGTCCAATGGATAAAAGGAATAAGGTAATATGAAAAATCTAAAATGTCCTTTTAAGCATTATAAAAACTATATTTAACTATATAAGAGTACTTAACCATATCTAGCAATGAATATAAAATTTAGATTTTCTATTGTCCAATGGATAAAAGTTTCCCTAACTCTTATTGTCCAAAGGGTAAAGAAAAAGATATAATAAAAGAAAATATATAATGATTTTCTAGTCTAGGGTTAGAAAGGTTCACAAGGTTCGAAGATGGTCAAAAAGGCCCTTCTAGGGTTAGGGAATTATAACTAGGTGAATTGGCAATTTGGTTTCTCCAACTAGTCGGTTAGAAGCTAACTAGACTTGCTAAGTAGGGTTTCTAGCCAAGAAATATAATTTTAAAGATCTTATTTCACTCACTAGGAAAATATACTATTGCTTTTACAAGCATACTTGTCTTTAGAAAAGGACCATATTGTCCGGGGTTAAAAGATTTAATTTTTGTAAGACTCAAATCTAATTATGACGGATTATTAGAAATTAAAAAGGAATTTTAAAAGTAATACCAAATAATTTAAAATAAAATTCAAATATTTAACGAAATTTTTATTTACCAAAAATCAGGGCTGTTACAATCTATCCCCCTTAAAACAATTTCGTCTCCGAAATTGGCGGTTGACTATAGATTAGACTTGGTCGCTATACTAGGTTTGGAATCATCGTCTATCCCCCTTAAAAATAGGTGTAGGTCACCATTAATCCTTTACATGTTTAATCGAATTAAGCCTCATCACTCGCTTAACGAGATGGGGTTGAAGTCGCTTCAGCCGTCGAATAGCCTGCCTCGTTTCTGACCTTTGTTAAAGTTTCCCCTTCGCAGATACCAACGTCAAATGCAAAATAGGTAACTCTTAGGCTCTCTTGCTTATTGATCAGTTAACATATCTTGTAATTAAATTGAGTGATTGTTGGGATTTTTGAGAATCAATCAGGTTTTAGGTACTCTTAACTAGGGCTATTCTTTGTTCCTTTCCTCTGCTGGAATTGGTAGTTGTGATTGCAAGTAATCTTAGTCTCACGTTTTATTGATTGTGGAAGATTTGATTTTGGGTTTTAAAGGGATGAATTTTAAATAATTTGGTTAACGAGGAGAAACAGGGGAAAAGAAAAAAAAAGAAACCGAATCGGGGCAGTGGTGTAGTCGTTGGTTTGCTATTGCTGCAAATGGTTGTCAATGGTTGCTGTGGAAAAATTATCCTATGTGAAAGGGGTCATTTACTTATCATGCACACAGTTTGTTAACATTTTTAAAGGGGACTTGTAATGCAAAAGACCTTCACTTATGTTTCTGGACATGTCAAACCTAATCTTAAGGTTAGTTTGAACTGATTTTTATTGCAAGGAACTGGCTTTTGTTGCTGGAAATAACCTCCAAAGCTGTTGTAAGTGTATGAGCTGAATTTCATTGGATATGAGCTGAAATGCTAAATAATCGCGCAAGTGCTGAAACTGGATATATAGTTGCTGGAAATAAGCTCTGTGTATGCTGTAAATCTACTGTAAATAAATGCTAAGAGCTGGATTGCATCTCAATCTAACAGGACTTGTTACGGAAACTAGAAATCAATTGCTATACCTAGTGAAAGATAGAGTATTAGAGAATGATGGTTGCAATCCTTTATTTTTACGAGAATCTCAATATTAATACTGACATGAGTGGATTAATGTGCTACACGCCAGGTTTGGAAGCGGCGACGAGTACCGTGGTTCCACGTAGGGAGTAAGCTCGTGTTGGTACCTTTTTCGCTGGACCTCGAGGTGGGTGTTCTTATTTTTAATAGCGGAAGATAAGACACGGTGTAGAGTTATTTTTTGTATTGAAATGGTTAATATTTGGCTTGACCTCCTAAGCGAGAATATGATCGTAACCGTAGTGGCGTTATAATATGGCCTTAATGGCGTTATTGATTATTGCCTTAGTGGCGTGGATAAATATTGCCTTAGTGGCGTGACAACTATTGCCTTAGTGGCGTAAAGAGTATTGCCTTATCGGCGTAGATATGGAAATTGCCTTAGTGGCGTTATGAATATTACATAATGGACGTTATTGTGGGGCTGAATATTCTTGTTTAAATTGTTTGATAGCACTTGTCTTTATTGCTTCTCTTATTACGGATAAGAACATTCACTGAGCGTGTTGATAGCTCACACCTCCACAGTGTTTTCTTTTCAGGTGCGTGACGGCACGCGGGTCCACTGCAGAGTCTAGACAGGAGTTGTGTATATAGTAGTCTAGCTTTTTGACTCTTTTGATTATGTGTCTATTTTTGGAGTTTGTATATGTTGTAAATACCTGTGGGCACGTCTTGTATGATTGTTATTTCTGTATATATGCAAGTTAAGTTTTTTTTTTTTTTTATGAGTTGGACACCTGGCTGGTATTTTTATTTATTGTTTGAGCAGGGCCAAGGTGTGGGTCCATCCCATTTGGAAAATAATTTAATGTGGTGTTTTCCGAGATGGAGTGTGACAAACACACACACACAAACTCTCTCTCTCTCTCTCTCTCTCTCTCTCTCTCTCTCTCTCTCTCAGACCTCTTCCATCTTCTTCGGTGAGAGGCCCTTTGATCACCACTCGAATTTGTACACCTCTGGCCCGTACATCGACAAAACAAAACCCTCTTCGGGAAACGCCGCCAGATAAGTTTCTTTCTCTTCCCATTTCTTGAACCCTAAGGGTTTGTCTGAAATAGGTATCTTTGGTTTCTAACTAGAAATAAGAAGAAATGGGAGCTGCCGCCAATGAACGGGAGCTCAGGTGGTGGCGGAAGAAGCGGCAGCAACGAAGGGGAGTGCAAGTTGAGGCCTGGAGGAATGCTGGTCCAGAAGTGAACATATTCAGATCATAACCGGGTTCCACCACCTACCATTCGAGTATGAAATATGGGTTGAACTACCATGATTCAAATCATATGGGTTGAACAACCACGAAGACAATATGAGCTCTCAATCCACCTTCAGTATGAAAACGACTCCTTTCATTTTGCTATTCAAATAGAAGTTTTCACAATTTTGGATGTAAATATTGCCTTGATAAGTAGAATACACTTAAGGAGCTCAGCACTACCAGGCCTGCAGACCTGGGGAGTGCAAGCTAGCTCTCACCAAACCTCCTATGGGGGCCAACAGAGAACGAGGCAATGACCTTCCAGCTTCACCTTGCAGACGAAGCAAGAAGAGGGAGTCCAAGGACCAACTCCGGCCCCTAGCTCCCTTGAGAAGCGTAACGTCCACGGTATCCCACGAAAGATATACTTAATCCGATAAAGATGGCACGACAGGAAGGATAAATCCTAAGGGATAAGGTAAGGCTAAGATAAATCCAAAATGCCAGAGATATGCATAATCATAGTTGAGTATGGGATTCCTAGCCCTGGCAGGAAACCCGTGGATTCCTAGCTAAGGCAGGACTCCACACTCCTCAAGGAGGAGATCCGGAACCTACAAGGTATAGTCCTACGAGGACTCAAACTCCGATTGTAATGCCTATAAAAACGACGATAGAACACCAATATACGGTACACAACTCTAATACAGAGAATTTCCATTCCTTTATAGCAAGGTTTCTACTGACTTAGGCATCGGAGGGTGGTAGGCACGCCACCACACCGGTGACTCGAGTTATAAGCTTTGTTTTGGAGGTTCAGGCCGAAGCTATCATCAAAGTTGCTTCATCAGCTGGCGCCGTCTGTGGGAAACGACTTTTTCCTTACGGTGAACAGCTTTGTATGGTAAAGACCCGATCAAGCAGAACAACAATGGCCTCAGATCCCGAACGAACGGGTATCGACGACGCCGCAAAGGGCGCCGCTACTGCCAAAGCTGCCAAAGCAGCCGAAGTAGCTAGAGCAACAAAAGCCGTCAGGGCTGCTACCGTCGCCGAGAAGGCCGCCAAAGTAGCAGAAGCGGCCAAGGCCGTCGTAGCAAACCCAACAGGAGGAAATCAGATGACCCCAGAAGCGTTTGCCTATATGCAAGAGCAGATAAAAACTTTAACTCAAGGGTTACAGACTGCGAGGCAGGAAAACGCAAACTTACGAAAGCAAATCTCCGAATCAAGTATCCCGAGATTGCAAAACAGTCGCCATGAAGACGACGAGGACATGGAGGAAGGCGAATCCAGTGAAAAGGAAAGCCAAAACCAAAGAAAGTATGGTAAGCCACCCCTAGAGAAGTCGCCCCACGAGCAGGAGGCAATACTCAAGATGCAAAACCAGATCGAAGGATTAATGAAGCATGTCAAAGCACAAACCCCTGCCACGGTAGAGGAGTTGGTGCAAAACACGGATTCACCTTTCACACCTGAAGTCATGGGGCGCCCTCTTCCAAGGAAATTTAAAATGCCCCAATTGGAAACATTTAATGGCTCCACGGACCCGTTAGATCATCTGGAAACATATAAATCCTTGATGCACTTGCAAGCAGTGCCAGACGAGGTAATGTGTCGGGCATTCCCAGTTACCCTCAAAGGAAGTGCCCGAGCATGGTTCAACAAACTCCCACCGGGAAGTATACATAGCTTCAACGAGCTTAGCACAAGCTTTGTAAGTTACTTCATTGCTGGCCAGTGCTACGGCAAACCAGCAATGCATCTCCTAACAGTAAAACAAGGAAGATGGGAATCACTAAGAGAATACACCACAAGGTATAATAAAGAGGTGGTCCAAATAGATGAAGCTGATGATAATGTGAGCATAAGTGCAGATATTGCTGGGTTGTATTCAGGGCAATTCCTATACCTTGTGTCTCAAGAGCCACCAAAAACCATGGTAGAGCTCATGCTCAGAGCTCAGAAGCACATGAACGCAGAAGAGGCTGTCTATGCAAGGCGTACACGTGATGGTTTCGATCCTCAAGCAGGACCATCACAGATTGGCGAATTTCCCCCAACATACAAAAGGAGAGAAGCTGTCCGCAAGACAGGGGGAGAACCAAAGAATAAAAAGGTGGACTCAAGACTATCCCCCGAAGAGAGGATCAGCCGGAGGACCTCCCCAAGGAAAATACAAGCAGTTTACCCCGCTCATAACCGCGGCAGAGCAAATCCTCAGTAATCTACAAGACGATCCAGACCTCAAGTGGCCAGGAAAACTGAGAACCGATCCTAGCAGAAGAGCTAAGGATAAATACTGCAGGTTTCATAGAGACCACGGACACAACACAGATGATTGCATTGACTTGAAACAACAGATTGAGGATCTAATTCAAAGAGGGAGACTTCAACATTTTGTAACAAAGAAACACCAAAAGCAACCCAGAAAGGAAGATACAAGCAAGGAGCGTAGAGACGGTATTGCACCTCGGTCAGGTCCCATTGGAGAGATCAAGGTCATCCATGGGGGATTTGCCGGAGGTGGAGAATCCAACAATGCAAGAAAGGCTCACCTAAGAAAATTGCGAACAGAGGAATATTTTGAAGTCAACACAATTGACCGCCTAAGCAAAATCCAGAAAAAAGAGGAGATACCCATAATTTTCTCAGAGGAAGATCTCAAAGGGGTCCAGATCCCCCATGATGATCCTCTGGTTATAACCATTGTCGTAGCAAACTATCTCACACGAAGAGTATTGATCGACAGCGGAAGTTCAGCCGATATACTCTACCTCCATGCATATGACCAGTTAAAGGCTGGACGAGAAAGGCTAAGGCCTATGGCTTCACCACTAGTTGGATTTGCAGGTACGCCTGTTTACCCAGCTGGTCAGATAGCACTACCAATTATTATGGGAGAGGAGAGAAGTCAGATTACGCGTATGATTGATTTCATAGTAGTCGACTGCCCCTCAGCATATAATGCAATCCTAGGAAGGACGACTATGAACAAGATTGGGGCAATAATCTCCACCTACCATTTGATGATAAAATTCCCAACATCAGAAGGACTTGCCTGTGTCAGAGGAGATCAGAAAGTAGCATGGGAATGTTACGTTACTTCACTCAGAGGAGCTAACATTACCATGAATACAGAGAGTCTCAACACTCGAGATGAAGAGAAACTCCAACATGGAGCACCCGTAAGAGCTTGTAGAAAAACTTCTGGAGCCACGGCAACCAGGAAAGATAGTGAGAATTGGAACAGGATTGAGCATGACTGCAAAGTCAGAGCTGTTGCAGTTCCTAAGAAAGAATAAGGATGTTTTTGCGTGGTCCCACAAAGACATCCCCGGAATTGACCCAAGGGTCATATGTCACAAGCTGAATTTGGACCCCACCGTCCGCCCTGTTAAGCAGAAGAAAAGAACCATCGCTCCCGAACGAAATGAAGCAGCAACCAAGGAAGTAGATAAGCTCATTCAAGCAGGGTCCATCCGTGAGGTTCTTTACCCCGACTGGCTAGCCAATGTGGTCATGGTGAAGAAAGCTAATGGCAAATGGAGGATGTGTGTAGATTTTACCGACCTCAACAAAGCATGTCCAAAGGATAGCTTTCCTCTCCCAAGGATTGATTCTTTGGTAGATTCTACTGTCGGACATGAGCTCCTTAGCTTTATGGATGCATTTTCAGGATATAATCAAATCCAAATGCATGAAGGAGATCAAGAAAAAACCTCATTTATCACCGACAGAGGATTATATTGCTACAAATTAATGCCCTTCGGTCTCAAGAATGCAGGGGCAACATACCAGAGGTTGGTCAACAGAATGTTTAAGCAAAAGATCAGACGCAACATAGAAGTTTACGTGGATGACATGCTGGTTAAAAGTGCTAAGGCACATAACCATGTTGCTGATCTGGAAGAAACCTTCCAGGTTCTCAGAAAATACCGAATGAATCTCAACTCAACAAAATGTGCTTTTGGAATCTCGTCAGGGAAGTTCTTAGGCTTCATGGTGTCTCAAAGAGGGATCGAGGCAAATCCTGAAAAGATTCAGGCTATACTCGCCATGCGTTCACCACAGAATATCAAAGAGGTCCAAAAGCTCATAGGACGAGTTGCAGCTTTGAGCAGGTTTATCTCACGAGCAACTGACAAGTGTTAGACATTCTTTAAGGTTTTGAAAAAGGCCTTTGAATGGACAACCACGGAGGAAATAGCTTTCACCCAACTGAAGGAGTATTTAGCATCACCACCACTGCTGAGTAGGACTCAAGATGGAGAGAATCTATTCCTGTACTTAGTTGTCTCCCCTCAAGCCGTCAACACGGTTTTGGTTCGGGAAGAGCAGGGAACCCAACTCCCAGTGTACTATACCAGCAGGGCGCTACGAGGAGCTGAATTAAGATACCCCAGAGCTGAAAAGATAGCCTTTGCAATGGTGATAGCAGCCAGAAGACTACGGCCATACTTCCAAGCTCATCCGATCAAAGTGCTAACGGACCAACCGCTTCGAAGAATTCTCCACTCCCCGGAGACATCAGGCCGGCTAATTTAGTGGTCAATAGAGCTTGGCGAATTTGATATAGAGTATAAACCTTGAATTGCCATCAAGGCACAGGTGTTGGCAGATTTCCTTGCAGAATACACATATCCAGAGCCAGAGGATCTCCCCAAAGAAGAACCCAAACCTTGGGTCCTTCAGGTTGACGGATCAAAAACTAAAGATACAAGCGGAGCGGGCTTAATTCTAACATCTCCGAAAGGACAACGCCTTAGCTACGCGCTTAGGTTTGAGTTCAAGACAACCAACAATGAGGCCGAATACGAAGCTCTAGTGGTTGGCCTGGAACTGGCAAGTGCTGTTGGAGCTAGCCATGTGCTGGCCAAAAGCGATTCACAGCTGGTTGTGGGACAAGTCCTCGGGGAATACACCGTCAAGGAAGAAGTAATGCAAAAGCATGTGGATAAAGTAAAGGCTCAGGTTGCGAAACTGCAAAGCTTCAATATTGTCAAAATCCCAAGGGAGGAAAACATTGAAGCAGATTATTTGACAAAGCTAGCCACGGCTAAAGAGGATGCTATTCCACGGAATACACCTGTAAGATATTTAGAATCGCCAAGTATCTTCTCCCCAGATATACAAGTTCAAGCCATCAACTACAGTGACTCATGGACTGGTCCCATAGTTGACAACATAACTAATGGGACACTACCAGAAGATAAGGTCAAATCTAGACAGCTCAAGATCAGAGCTGCAAAGTACTTGATGATGGGAGATGTGCTATATAGAAGAAGTTTCTCATTACCTTACCTGAGGTGTCTCACCACGATGGAGTCTACACAAGCTATGGAAGAGGTCCACCAAGGAATATGTGGGGATCACCAAAGTGGCCGCATGTTAGCTTACAAACTCCTCAGGTTAGGATACTACTGTCCCAGCTGGCAAAAAGATTGCAACTCTATGGTCCAAAAATATGAAAAGTGTCAACGCTTTGCAAATATCATTCGCAGATCACCTACGGCTTTAACCCCAATGAAAGGACCTTGGCCATTCGCCCAATGGGGGTTAGACCTGATTGGCCCACTTCTCATGGCCGCGGGCCAGGTCCAGTATGCTATAATAGCTGTGGATTACTTTACAAAGTGGGTCGAAGCTAAGGCACTAGCCACGATCACAGCGGAGGTTACGATTGACTTTTTATGGAAGTTAATTATTAGCCGTTTTGGATTGCCATGAGTAATAATTATGGATCGAGGGAAACAATTGGACAATGCTCAGTTTAAAGCATACTGTATTTCTAAGGGAATACATGTGCATTATGCCTCTAAGGCTCATCCAAAAGCTAATGGGCAGGTCGAAGTTACGAATCGAACCATCAAAAAGTGAATTAAAAAGAGGCTGCGAGAGGCCAAAGGAGCCTGGCCGGATGAACTTTACAATGTGCTATGGGCATATCGAACAACACCCCGAACTGCAACTGGAGAAACCCCATATTCTCTTGCATTTGGGGCGGAAGCGGTAGTCCCCATTGAAGTAGAACTCCTCAACTACAGGACCGCAAGTATCGACCACCAAGACAACCAGGAAGATCTCAGAGCTGAGCTAGATCTCTTGGAAGAAACAAAGGAAACAACAATGGCCAAAACAGCCGTCTACCAGCAAAGAATGGTCAAATACCATGAAGCACAGGTTAGGCCAAGAAGCTTTCGCACTGGTGATCTAGTTCTAAGGAAAGTAGACCCCACCGGGAGGTAGGTGGGCAAGCTCGGCCCAAATTGGGAAGGCCCCTATCAGGTCCTACACCATGTCAAAGCTGGTGCATACAGGCTCGCAACCCTAAGGGGAAAAGAACTACCGAACTCATGGAATGCAGAGCATCTCAAAAAATATTACAAGTAGGTGCTTACAATGGAAGTTTATTTCTACTTTTTAGTTTCATTTATGTTTTTAGGAGACTTTCAGTTTTCAATAAAGCTTTAGTAGCAAAGATGTTCTTAGGACCACGTGTTCTACTTATAATCCTGTGAGGCCAATAAAAATCCCCACAAGGGACAATTGTTTGCTTTTCCTCCTGTACGCACGATTAGAAAAGAGAAGCAGAAAAATAAAACTTAAATTTTATTAATAAATCCACACCCTAAGGGGTGTGGACAGCTTTTTACATAAACAACTTTGCGGGTAAACCCACAAAGTTACAGCCTAATCACTACCTCCCTCCCTTGGAGGGGAGGGAATAGGAGGTGCCGGCTGCCCTCGGAAAGCTTCCAGCTGGTCCCAGTTGGCTATTAGCACCATGCGGACCGTCTTCTCCATGACAGAAATAGATTCTGCCATGGCCTCCATCTTTGAAGCCGGCCCATCAATGGTTGCCTTCAGATTTTGCAGTTCTTGATGCAAGTCAGAGGTTTGCTCTTCGTTCGCCATCCCGAAATGAGAATTAGTTATGAAATGAGAAGTAATCTCTGAGACTTATTGGTATTTATAGCAAAAGATAGACGGTTCATTAACCGCTTGCTGAACCAATTAGCACGATCATAATCAAAGCTGTGGGTAAAACCGCCACTTCAAATTGCTTAGAATAATGAGAAGTTAAACATCCAATTACCTCGGGCAGTTGAAACGACTGCTTTCAAATTAAAGCAACAAATTTAAAACCCCAAGGGCTAGTCTGGTATGTTATAAGCACGTAATTAATTCGACGTAGCACAGCTATGCAAATTAAAGAGCTCAGGAATAATATCCAAGCTCACAGACGTAGCACAGCTATGCAAACTAAAGAGCTCAGGAATGATATCCAAGCTCACAGACGTAGCACAGCTATGCAAATTAAAGAGCTCAGGAATGATATCCAAGCTCATAGACATAGCACAGCTATGCAAAATAAAAAGCTCAGGAATGATATCCAAGCTCACAGACGTAGCACAGCTATGCAAATTAAAGAGCTCAGGAATCATATCCAAGCTCATAGACGTAGCACAGCTATGCAAATTAAAGAGCTCAAGAATAACATCCAAGCTCACAGACGTAGCACAGCTATGCACTCTACAAAACTACAATTCACCCAATGAATACCCACAGGAAAATCAAACAAGCGTCTCCATTGTTTGGACACAAACGATGAACACACTTGGGGGAGTAAGACATAGTATATTTATACAACAAAAAGCAAGGATTCAAACTAGATTTCCTAGCCTAACGGGCACATGAATCTGCAAAAGCAAAGAGACCATATGGAATTGCCATAACACAAAGTGCAAGCATTCTTTCATTCACCTGTACATGTCATTCAAAGTGAAACAGCCTCTAATAGGCTCCAAAAAATGATCTCATTAGGATCATCACCAGCAACCATCAAAGAAAGTTGTCAGGGTCGCCTAAACATTCAAGAGTTAAAGCCAAACCTAACGGCCACTTCTAAAGAAACACAGTCAAAATACAAAAGTATTAAAAACTGTTTAGTTACAGACCCAAATGAATTCAAAGTTTCAAAGCCCCAAAGTAGGACTATCAACAGCCTACCCATCACCAGATGATAGGCCAGGAGGTGTTACCACTGAAATTGGAGATTCAAGAGGAAGAGAGACTTTCTCTGGAGACTGCAGAAGGGATATAATTGATGAACTCGGAACGGATGTGTCTTTAGACGCTGCATCATCACCTTCCTCTTCCTCCTTTCGTACCCCGTCATAGCTAGAAGGCCCCTCTTCATCATCAACTTCAAATTTGGAAAAATCCAAATTTAGAAAGGCTAAGGCCGCTCGGCTCCTCATGGCTTTGAACCCATCAAAATATTGCTGAGTTATGTCTTGACGGTACTCAGGGGACTGCAGGAAAAGTTCAATGGCTTCCCTTCAAGCATCCTTCTCTTTCTCAAGCATCCCCTGGCTCATAACCCTGTATTTCTCCATCTCCACGTCCCATTTAGAAATCTTCTGCTCCAAACCTTGAGCAGCTGCCATGGCAGTATCCCTTTCCACCTCTAGCTCTTTTTTCAGCTTTAAAGCAGCATCTCTCTCAGTTGTAGCCTTTTGAAGCTCCGTAGTCATGAAAGCGCCATGTTTTGTGAGTTTCGAGTTGGCCTCCGTAAGGGTAATCACCTGCTTACCCAAGCTATGGCTCTGAGAGGTCAGATATCGACCACGGACTGCAGCCTACTAGCACAGAGGAAGAGTCAGAAAAGAAAGCGACAGATCATAAAATGATA
This sequence comes from Rhododendron simsii, assembly GCA_014282245.1. Lineage (NCBI taxonomy): Eukaryota > Viridiplantae > Streptophyta > Magnoliopsida > Ericales > Ericaceae > Rhododendron > Rhododendron simsii. Next base: position 28,816,850 of record CM024954.1, read on the forward strand.
AGGTAGAGAAAGGGAGCATACCATGGCTAACTCAACTAACATTTGCTCCCCAATCGCTTGGAGGGACATCTCCCCCATCAACTCTTCATCAGTTGCATAAGGCAATTTAGAAACACGATTGAGAGCTTCCTGATAATTACCTAAAATAGAAGGACCAGTAGGAACCTTCGACTTTTTAGCCGAGGGGGCACCATCCACGACTACTACCTTCGCCTTTCTCTTCGATTTTTCAACATCCCCGTCAATAGTTTGCTTGACTGCCAAGTCAGGAGCAGGATAAATGAGGAGGTCAGCATCCAAGAAACTTTCAACATTTAGCTCTTTATGAAGACGAGAGCTTTTTCTTTTTGGAGCTACGGCCCCGGGCGACTGCCTGGCCCTCTCAACTTTCAATTGGGCCAGTAGTGCTTTGTCCATCTTAGGTGTCATCTCTTTACCTTCACATTCTTCTTCTGAAAGGAAAAGAAGTAAAAGCAATATGTAAATCAGCTAGAAGCATAGTAGCAAACCAAAATAGAAACTACCTCTAGAGAGTGCTAAGGCCTCGCGAGTAGTCTCTGGGCCCAACAAATATGCGGCCAACGACTCTGAAGTCACAAGCAATTCCCAACTGTGAACTGAGTAGCCTCTGGCTTGCTGCAGCTCTGCTTCCAGGGAAGGGCTCAAAGGAAATGGGACTCTAGCTGCCAAAAAAAAACAATCGTGAATATATGGATTAATTTGTAAAGACAATGAAATATAGAAAAGCAATGGCTTACAATTTGTAATAGGAATTCCCCATCTACTGGGAATCCGAGGAGTATATGTTCCAATCTCCCAATTAGGAAGCTCCCAACCATCACCGCCAACAAAAAAGAATTTATCTTTCCAATTTTTACTCACAATAGGAAGATCTGTGACTAGCTCCCCTCCACCAGGCCTCTTTGCGAAATAAAACCACCCAGAACCTCCGGGGGCTTCTTTAACGGAAAACTGGTTCAAGAAAGGCCCTTTCGTCAAAGAAATTTGCCCGTCAGACATTGTTCCCCAGCCTATCAAGAGGTGCCAAGAATTGGGAACAATCTGGCCAGGTGCCAATCCAAGAAACCTCAAAATATCCCTCACTATGGTGGGTAGAGGTAGGCGCAGCCCCTCTTCTAAGGAACCAACATAAAGGCAAGTCCCATTCTCGACAAAAGAACAAGCTCGTTCTAACCCAGAGGGTTTCCTAAGGGAAATGGATTTTGGAATAGAATATCTAACCCTGAGAGCAGCTAACTCTTCGTTAGTGATAGTGGAGGGAATGTTAGAGGCAAAGAAAGCGGGAATCCTACGGGAACCCCTTGACAAAGAAGCAGGGGGCAATGGATGTCTGACACAGCTAGACTGGCCCATATCAAGCGAAGCCCTAATATTACTATGACAATGCATCGAGACCTCTTCTTCTATGGTCGACTCTTCAGCGTTAAGAATGGACGAAAAATTAATGAAACCTTCCGCCATTAGGGTTCTGACAGCGAACCGTGGGTACAAAGAAGCAGATAGATAAAAGAGGTCACAGAAAACCCTATTCTGAAGAACAAGGGAGTAGGGTGCAAAATCCTCAATGATGGGAGGATGCAAATTGATACAGGAAAAACCAATCAACCTAGCACAGATAAACTCCCTAGGAATGACTCACGTCGGGTCAGTAATTTCTATGCTAGAAGGAGGATCCAGCGTAATAACGAAGAAAGAACAGCAAAGAAAGAGGAAGCGTACCTATGGGGGATGAGCTCTAACGGGATGACGGAGAAGAACGACGAAGGAAAGTCTCACACTAAAATCGCTTGAGAAGATTCGAACGCCGCTCTAATGATGGGTGATCAAAGCAGGGGGAAACCTAAAAGATCAGCACTAGTCCCGAGAACGGCTCCTGGATCTTCGTCGTCCACCTCTTGAAACCGAAGGAGCAAAAATCTCGACACCTGTCCCATGATGGGACCCGCGTGTTTAAAACTTTCTGAAGAATAGAAAAGAGCGGTAACCGCCATTTGAGCTTTTCCAATGTTCCCAACCTCTAAAGCAAACCTGGAGCTGAGGAACAGGGGAGTACCTGATAAGTAGAATACACTTAAGGAGCTCAACACTACCAGGCCTGCAAACCTGGGGAGTGCAAGCTAGCTCTCACCAAACCTCCTATGGGGGCCAACAGAGAACGGGGCAATGACCTTCCAGCTCCGCCTTCCAGACGAAGCAAGAAGAGGGAGTCCAAGGACCAGCTCCGGCCCCTAGCTCCATTGAGAAGTGTAACGTCCACGGTATCCCACGAAAGATATACTTAATCCAATAAAGATGCCACGACAGGAAGGATAAATCCTAAGGGATAAGGTAAGGCTAAGATAAACCCAAAATGCCAGAGATATGCATAATCATAGTTGAGTATGGGATTCCTAGCCCTGGTAGGAAACCCGTGGATTCCTAGCTAAGGCAGGACTCCACACTCCTCAAGGAGGAGATCCGGAACCTACAAGGTATAGTCCTACGAGGACTCAAACTCCGCTTGTAATGCCTATAAAAACGACGGTAGAACACCAATATACGGTACACAACTCTAATATAGAGAACTTCCATTCCTTTATAACAAGGTTTCTACTGACTTAGGCATCGGCGGGTGGTAGGCACGCCACCACACCGGTGACTCGAGTTATTAGCTTTGTTTTGCAGGTTCAGGCCGGAGCAGTCATCAAAGCTGCTTCATCATGCCTAAATAGGCTAGACTGACCCCAAAAATTCATCTTCGTAAAATCCTGAACAAAAATCTTTCTATTACCTTAACATTTGTGTTTAGATTGTACAAATGTTTCAAAATAGACAATCCTAATTGGAAAACAAAAAGTTGCATATTTTGCAAACAAAATCCATATTTTCCTATTTTTATTTAATTTGTACAATTCTCAATCCTGTGCCGGGAAGAAATAAAAAGCTTTATAGTACAGTATTAGTAGGGAGAGAAGTTTACTCCCTATCGCTCTTATTCATACTGTGTATACTTCATCTGTGTATAGTCTTTTATTCCTAGAGTACAATTTTGTTTGACCAAAGTTTCATTCATGGGGAGTTGAAGAAAATGCTTTCAGGTTGACGGGATCAGAAGCTATTGTTCTGTAAAAAGGAGAGGGATTCAAAAGCGTTCCTCGACATATCCAAAGTCAAGGATTGATGATCAAAGATTGTGCTTGGAAATTGATATAAGAAATCAGCATGAAAATCGATAGGCTCGCAGGGTAGGTAAAAAGTCACTATCTTAAGCAAACTGAGATTAAGTTTGTGTTTGTGTAAATAATAAGTTTGAGGGTTTGTTGGGTAGGTGTCGGCTCTTGAAACAGTAATCTCTAAACGTGGGAAGGTTGTCGAGAAAGATGTGTTGAATCTGATTGAGCTTTGATAATAACGGCTGATGGGGATGTGAAATCGCAAAGGAAAATGTAGGTAGTGTTAGTCACATTGCTGTGGTAATGTGATTTTTGGGGTGCGCAACGCTGTGGTTGTAGACACCTCCCAAAACAGGGCATCGCCATACAGATTGATCGTTGCTATTTGTTTGGTTGTTTGCTTCATAAACCAAGATCGTGGATATTTCCATGGCTAGGAACATCGCGACATGATAGCGGTTATCATCAAAACAGAGTCGCCACCTAGTTTATAAAAACTAGGAAAAACAAATAGAGATTTTGGGCGCGGGAGCCAAAGGTACAATGAGGGGAAGGTGTTAGGCATCCCTTTCTGCCCAGTTGTGAGACTGGCCCATAATTGATTGACATAAGATTAATACATGCACTATTTAATTCCAACACATAAACTAATTAATTAACCTTTAAACAATTTATCCGGGCCCAACACAATTAATGGTGAGCCAAGACTATAATTGAAACATGCATTAGAATAAGCAGAATAAAACAGGCTGTCCTAGGAAGATGGATCCCACGGCCGGTGAATGGATGTCACGGCCGAGGGATCCTCCTGGTTTGATGTATCGGCCGACGGATTGAAGATCCAGCCGATGTTCTTCCTCACACCAGACTATGCGACTAACAGTTAATTAGAATGCTATGATTAAACGTAAAAAACAAGAAATAAATTGAACCAGAGGCCCCTGGGCCTCACCACTTTGATCCCTCAGTGGTTTGATTGCTTCGGATTGAATGGGATTGACTGATTGCTTCTCGAAACCCTAGGGTTAGGGTTTGGACTTCAGGGTTTGATCGTCGAATTAGCGGCTGCCTTCGGAAGATTGGGGCTTTTGCAAAGGGGATTTAAGAGTATATATTGACAGGGTTTTGTGGCTTGAGAGGGTGTGTTGGTATATCAATTTTGGAACCCAAGGGCTCCTTTATATAGGCATAGGGATGACACACCTCAACCAATCAAAATCAAACGATTGAATTGGAGTTATAAGGTAACACGAACTCCCCATGGTAATCCTCTAACATAGCCCGAATGCATCGGGATTTGGCTACTAGGGCTTTGATGATCAGATTAAACGTATGACAGAACATTCCAAATCTAGAAAACAGACGATCTGGCGATCGAGGAACTGATCTGGCGGTCGAGGAAATGATGTTACAGCCGAGGGATGGATCTGGCGGCCGGCTAATCAATCTCTCAGGGAGATTTTTAAGCAACAGGTTTCACGAGTGAAGAAATGATGTTGAGGCCGTGAGATCAATGTCACGGTTGACAGATGGATTCTCCTGGGATACTGTACTTTCGTCTGAAAGTCTATTTGGCTCTGGATTGGGTCCTTTAAGTGGCTAGAAGTTCTCACCATAAGTCCTAAGGTTTACAAGAAGTCAATCAGCAATCATCGTATCCATATCATCATCGGGATGGTCCCCAAGGTGGGACTTGAAATAATCGTTAGGCCAAATTAGGGTGTCTGCAGATGCCCCTCTTTGACTGAACTTAGACGGATTGCGAGACATGTTTAAATAAGAGTCAAAGCTGTAAAAGCAACTCAATTTGGTCCAACCACTATTCCAAGGGTTTTCGAAAAAGTTTTTAGTTATGGTTGGGCCGGGAGGTTGCCTACGTATTCCACAGGGGAAATTTAGACCAACCGTAGTTCGGAGTGTTGGGGTCCACCCATAGTGGTGGGGTTATTTTGTGTAACACCTTTAGTGTTGGGTGTTGAGTGTATTTACCCTGGGAGTCTCTTATATATAGTTGTAAACCCTATTAAGGTTAGTGTGTGACATAATGTGAGGGAAAGGGTGAGGCGAGCGTGGGGGGCCGGTCTGTGGCCTCTCGGAGAGGAATCGGCGAGTGGTTCCCGGAGAGTTTTTTCATCTTTATTGTATATTGTGTGAATATATAATCAAAGCGAGTTTTTCTCTGAAATCACTGCGTGTGTTTGTATGTGTGGTGTCCCTCACGGTCCTAACAATTGGTATCAAAGCAGGTAGAGCAAGGTTGAAGAAAAGGGTCACCGGAAAAACCACAGGTTCAATTTCTAAAAAAAAAAACGGTTGCTCACAAACCTCTTGTTTTGTCACCCAAGGAGGTCGCATGGGCCATTCGATCACAGGGGGCGGAGTCGGCGACGGGCAGAGAGGCTATTTTGAAAAGCCCGAGGTCATGGATGATCAAAGACGAGTTCTGAGCACTGGGTTGTGTTCACCTCGAGGAGACGATCACGGATTGGGGTAGCACGTTGCCGGAGGAGCTTTGAGGTGGCGGCAATGGCCGGTTGAAGGCGACGAACTGTTCGAAAAGCCAAGTTATCAAACGAGGTCGGATAAGAGATTTGAGCTGGGGGTTATGTTCGTCTCGTCGAGGCGATCGCGAGGATATGTGGAACGTCGCTGGAAGTGGCCGGAGTAGGCTGCACGCGCCGTTCAAAGGTGGCGCGTGCCGGGCGCGTCAGATCTAGTCGCGCGAGTGTGTACACGCGCTGGTTAAGTTGTTGTTATCAGAAAAGGGAAAAAAAAAGGGAAAAAGAAAAGGGAATGCAGCGTGCAGCCTTGGGCAGTGGAGTGGAAAAACTGTCAGGGAAATTGTAGACACCCCAATCTGGGATTCCAGATTAGTTTACTTACGGTTTTTCTAACGCCCCGAATTTTGGGTACGTTAAATAAAACATTTTATTATAAAAACGAAGCGAGTCTGGCTCGTTATTACATCATAAACCTTACAAAAGTACTTTCATTACAAAAGAAAGGGAAACTAGGGTTCCTATCTACAGCTCTGCCTGCTCCTCCCTCCTAGCCAGCTCTTCGGCTCCGAACGCCTCCAAGTGAAGATCTCGTCCTGTTCGTCTATGAGATCTGACACATTATATAGGCGTCGCCACCCATACAATATGCCAGGGTCACCAAAGGTAACACCATGAGCTACGAAAGCTCAATAGAGTAAACCCTACCCACTTACCCATAACTTACAAACAAAAGATCATAGAATCATACTAACGACGATAACACATCCACATTCCGTATTCAATTATCGTTGGTGTCCATGATTCTCTGTGTCTCCTACTCGACTCGTCGTAGACCGTGTCAATCGTTTTCACTTACAAAACAATCTTTCAAAATCCTTTGCATTGGCTCCGTACCGCGGATAACCAAGCTACATACCTATCATTTCAAAATCATTTGACATTGGCTCCGTACCGCGCATAATCAAGCTACACACCTATCATTTCAAAATCATTTGACATTGGCTCCGTACCGCGGATAACCAAGCCACACACCCAACCTCGATTCCGCCGCGCCGGTTTCCCGAGTATCCTCACAATGGTTCCGCCGCGCCGGGTTCCCATTGGCACACATTTGCATTGGCTCCTCTCCACGGGTAACCAAGCTATACCTCACCATGGTTCCGCCGGTCCGGGATCCCATGGGAACGTACACACACAACCTCACAATGGTTCCGCTATTCTGGATTTCCATTGGAACACACACACACCTCACACAACGGGCAAGTCCGGCCACATTGCGGATTCCAAAACATTTCACCCTTTTTAAACACGCCTTTCATTAACCACACCCTAGGTGCCATGTTTCTACTTTCTCAGTTCTCGTGTCCCGTTACATGCAAAGACTTTCGCGGTAGGACTTTTACAAAGTAAACACAAACCACTCATTGTAATCTTGAAACAAACAAGCAAGATCATCCAACTCTATGTTGCTAAACATATGCAAATCAACGCTTAAAGCATAACGCCACATGTTCGGACGCCCTTGGAGTGAATATCACTTATGCTTAGAAGCATAACGCCACATATACGGACGCCCTTGGAGTGAAAAATCACTTATGCTTTATCACGCCACAAGTAATACAAGCAATTCATATATGCATTCTCATAAACATCTTAAAAGATCAAAATACGAATACTTCGTTCCAAACGATAAGTTCTTTCTTAGAGATCAAAACAACATACGTTATACTTGAGATGGAAAATAAGAAGATCATACATAACTTAGGATAGGGTAAGAGTATCCTACCTTGATCCGAAACTAGTCGGGGCCGAATAAGCAAGTTGGAAATTTTACGGGTGGTGAAACTCTTGAATCTGGCCCGAACTTTGGACGGCAGTAACTCGGTCAATCTTTGGCCGAATATGCTTTTTCTTGGGTCCAAATCGAAGTTCAAGAAATTGTCTACAACTTTCGTGCAGAAAGTTGATCCTAAAAACTAATCTAAGTAGGAGAAAAATGGTGAAAAAGGAAGTGACAGTAAGCTGTCTGGAAATGGAAATCCGAGAATTTCACTGAACTTTGGATGACAATATCTTTGTCATCTCTTCACCGATTGGGCTGATTCGTGGGTCTAACTCGAAGGTTTCGAAGTTCTCTACAACTTTCCCGAAGGAAGTTGGTTCTAAAAACTACTCTAAACAAGAGAAAACTGGGATTTTCCAAAGGGACAGTAGGCTGCCCAGAAATGGTTTCTAGAGAGAAGGAAGAGCAAATGCTTCAAGGGGTGAGTTGAAATGCTTGGAATGGCTTCCTATTTATAGGCAAACCTTGGCTCTCTCTCCTCTCTCTCTCTCTAAGTCTCACTTTGACACTTGTCAAAGAATCCTAGAAAGATCAAGGGCAATCCTAGGCTTGCATGGCTAAGATTGTCCTTCTTGGAAGACTTGGTGGGCAAGGAGGTGTGAACAAGATTAATTGTACAAGATTCTAGTGTGAACAAATCGTGGAAGGACAATGGAGAGTTAATTCCTTAGCTAGGAAGGAAGTTTCCCATGGATTTGATGTACAATGGAAGATCAAGAAAGTACAACCCAATCTTCTCTTCTCTCTCTCTCTCTCTCTCTCTCTCTCTCTCTCTCTCCCTTTCGGCCTCTCTCCTCTCTCTCTCTTCTCTCTTGCTTTCTCAAGTAAAATATATATATACATGTATATAAAATGCAAGCAAACAAATAAACTAATGGGTACTTTTGTACCAAGGATCAAAAGTAGACCTTAAAGGCTAGGATTTGCCCAATAAACTAATAAATAGGCATATGGTACTTTAGGTAATACTTTAACCATCTAAGTACTAATACATATATACACATATGTACCCATATATCTAGTTAGTTCAAAATCCCAATAAAAAATAATAAAGGGTACTTTGGGAATCTTGTTACCATGTACCTTTCTAATTAAAATATGGTTATGCTACACACATGGGTTAAAAGAAAGACTAAATTAATAATCCCCATGGTACTTGAAAGATTCACCCTTTTATCCATTGGGTAAAAATTCCCCTAACTTCTATTATCCAATGGATAATAGTTATTAGGTCATTTATATACTAAAATAATCCAAGAAGTACTTTTAAAGTAATTAAAAAGTATTTTTCTTAATATTCCAAGTATACTTTTAAAATAAATAATTGGGATTCTGTTATCCAATGGATAATAGTTTCCCTAACATTTATTGTCCAATGGACAAAGAATAAAACCAAAAATATTAAAAAGAAAATGAATAATCAATTCTTGTTCTAGGGTTCAAAAGGTTCAAAGTGTCCAGGGGGGGCAAAATGGTCCATTTGCGATAACTAGATGGCTTCCTAGTTTAGTTCCTCCAACCGGATGGTTAGAAGCTAACTAGGCTTGCTAAATAGGACTAAAGCGCAAGAAACAAATCTCGAAGGGTTAAAATGTAATTTCAACAAATTATAGGAATTTAAAAGTAAATCAAAGCAAATTCAAGTAATCAATAAAAATTCAAATATTTAACGAAATTTTCACTGACCGAAAATCAAGGTCGTTACAGTTTTTCATTCGCCGATGATGAAATGGATCAAGAACACCCTGGGAATGATAGCGTGTTTGAGCTTTGAGTGTTTGCAAAACCTTTGAACCTAACCTAGGCTAAGCCACTTCAAAAACCAAAAACCCTATTGACCCGCACCAGGGCGCATCCATCCCGCGCCCGGGCGCACCATCGCGCTCCAGACTCACTCTATCGCGTGACAGTGCGCCAGGGCGCACCATCACGCGATAGACTGACTCCGTCGCGCGACGGTCCAACCTACCACCGACCCTTCTGAAGGAGGACAGTTGGCCACCAATGCAGCCTCAGCCAGGCCTCATGGACTGGCTGAACTCCTCTGTTTCCAACCAAATTCACCTCCATTCCTCCCTATAAATACCCCACTCTTTCTTCTTTCAAAGGGTTACCAAACTTTAAGCCCAAAGAAGGATTACACTCACAATCCTCCATTTTCACACTTCAAACCATCCAAGAACAAAGCTTGTTCTTCCACCTCAAACCTCAAAGTTCAAACACTCTTTCAACCTCAACCAAAGGTATAGCTTACCTTTGTTCTGCTTTCTGTTCTGATCCCTGAGGAGGGCTGGCAGGGCCAAGGTTGGTAATCAATACCAGTCCTGGTCCTAAAGCTGGTAAGGTTTCAAAAACCGTCATGGTAGGAACCAGCGCGCGATGATCCCGCTCTCTCGCACGACACTCCGGTGCTGCGTGTAATGGACCGCGTGGGGATTGGTGTCCTATTGTTTTGTGTTTATTTACATATAGATCACTCTGCAAGCATGTTAAAAACCAATTTACGGCTTTCCTCTGTTAGATTTGTTAGCTATAGTTCAATATTCATTTCTGCTGATTGTGGAGTACCCCTGGGATAATTCTGGACATGTCTCAGAACCCAGAAAGATGTGAACCAAGCACTGGCCATCCTGCGCCAGGGCGCACCATCGCGCGCCGGACTCACTCCATCGCGCGACAGTGCCCTAGGGCGCACCATTGCGCGCCAGACTGGCTTCATCACGCGACAGTGCGCCAGGGCGCACCCTCGCGCAATAAAGTGACTCCATCGCGTGATAGACTGCCTCTGACCAGTGAGTGGCCTTGCACGGGTAGCTCGGCCTTAGGCCATTATTTTGTCCCCACACTGTTTATGGGGTGCTTTATTAATTTGTAGGGCTTTTCAGCCTTTAAACTGTATATTATGCTGCCTACAAACTGCGTGGTTTGTCTTGGGTGTGCACTGGTCCTTCCAGAGCCCAGAAGGTTTGAGAATAAGAGTTGTGGGTTTAAAGCTCATCGGCACACGTGTGTCTTGGAGTTATGCGCGCAGGAGTAAACAACATGTAGTGACTTGTTCAGTGCATATTGGTTTCTTCCTGCGCACGTCACTCCAAAACAGAGGCCTCCCAGTGTGTTTAAAACTCCCACAACAGTCTGTTCTCATCCTATACTAACTATTCATCCATGCTATCATTCACATCCTGCAAACGTGTTACAGCTTTAATCCCCATTAAACTGTTTCCCCGCCCTAATTGGCTAAAAACTGATTAATCAAACAGAATCGCAAATAAACATCTTTTGCAAATGCCTAAGTAGAGACCGATCTCCGGATTGGGCGAAAGGGGTGCCATAAAACTCTTCCCCTCTCGTAACCTAGCTCCCGAACCCAGATATGGTTATGACGGACTGGTTCCTTAACTTTTTCAAATCAAACAGTGCGGCAAGTGCTTCGAAATACGGTTCCTTGGGTGTCGGACCTTCAAACCCGAGTGGCGACTCTGTATCTTCGCAAGCGCTTGTCGTCCAGCTTCAAAAGTGCTCCTATGAACCGGCAGCATTTTCTCTTCTCAAGAGGGGAACGGAATCCCTTCCCGAGGAAAGAAAATCGGGCAACGCATGCCCACAGTGGCGACTCTGCTGGGGATCGAATCAATATTAGTCTATACTTGGATTTTAATACGCTTGAGAACAATCCCACAAAAGTCTGTCAAAATAGTGAGCTTCGCGCTGCTAAAGAAAGGATTGGTGATTTAACAGGACCTCGTGTCCGGCCATCCAATCTGGGGCTTTTCCGATTGTTCTCTCGCGTAGTTTCTTCTAAGTATTAATCAATAAAGAGAGCCAAATTTGAAAAGGCATTTGTGAATTTGCGATTCTGTTCCATTAATCAACTTTTAACATTCTCATTTGCAAACGATGTGGGATAAGCCTCGTTGAATCGTTTTGGCAATCCGGCACGGTTTACTGGAGCCCGGGGACCCCGAATGACTAACAACCGTCAACAATGATGAGTCATTCTACCGTTTGACTGTTGCTCTGCGCTTATGCGGGCAGCGGGAGGTATATCTTGGCTTTAGTCCAAGGAACCCGTTACAAGCCAAAACCAGCCTTTGCATATACAAAGCATTAGAACTCTCCGAATTAGGACAGGTACCTACAGGGTAACCGCCATTTGAGCTTTTCCAATGTTCCCAACCTCTAAAGCAAACCTGGAGCTGAGGAACAGGGGAGTACCTGATAAGTAGAATACACTTAAGGAGCTCAACACTACCAGGCCTGCAAACCTGGGGAGTGCAAGCTAGCTCTCACCAAACCTCCTATGGGGGCCAACAGAGACGGGGCAATGACCTTCCAGCTCCGCCTTCCAGACGAAGCAAGAAGAGGGAGTCCAAGGACCAGCTCCGGCCCTAGCTCCATTGAGAAGTGTAACGTCCACGGTATCCCACGAAAGATATACTTAATCCAATAAGATGCCACGACAGGAAGGATAAATCCTAAGGGATAAGGTAAGGCTAAGATAAACCAAAATGCCAGAGATATGCATAATCATAGTTGAGTATGGGATTCCTAGCCCTGGTAGGAAACCCGTGGATTCCTAGCTAAGGCAGGACTCCACACTCCTCAAGGAGGAGATCCGGAACCTACAAGGTATAGTCCTACGAGGACTCAAACTCCGCTTGTAATGCCTATAAAAACGACGGTAGAACACCAATATACGGTACACAACTCTAATATAGAGAACTTCCATTCCTTTATAACAAGGTTTCTACTGACTTAGGCATCGGCGGGTGGTAGGCACGCCACCACACCGGTGACTCGAGTTATTAGCTTTGTTTTGCAGGTTCAGGCCGGAGCAGTCATCAAAGCTGCTTCATCATGCCTAAATAGGCTAGACTGACCCCCAAAAATTCATCTTCGTAAAATCCTGAACAAAAATCTTTCTATTACCTTAACATTTGTGTTTAGATTGTACAAATGTTTCAAAATAGACAATCCTAATGGAAAACAAAAAGTTGCATATTTTGCAAACAAAATCCATATTTTCCTATTTTTATTTAATTTGTACAATTCTCAATCCTGTGCCGGGAAGAAATAAAAAGCTTTATAGTACAGTATTAGTAGGGAGAGAAGTTTACTCCCTATCGCTCTTATTCATACTGTGTATACTTCATCTGTGTATAGTCTTTTATTCCTAGAGTACAATTTTGTTTGACCAAAGTTTCATTCATGGGGAGTTGAAAAATGCTTTCAGGTTGACGGGATCAGAAGCTATTGTTCTGTAAAAAGGAGAGGGATTCAAAAGCGTTCCTCGACATATCCAAAGTCAAGGATTGATGATCAAAGATTGTGCTTGGAAATTGATATAAGAAATCAGCATGAAAATCGATAGGCTCGCAGGGTAGGTAAAAAGTCACTATCTTAAGCAAACTGAGATTAAGTTTGTGTTTGTGTAAATAATAAGTTTGAGGGTTTGTTGGGTAGGTGTCGGCTCTTGAAACAGTAATCTCTAAACGTGGGAAGGTTGTCGAGAAAGATGTGTTGAATCTGATTGAGCTTTGATAATAACGGCTGATGGGGATGTGAAATCGCAAAGGAAAATGTAGGTAGTGTTAGTCACATTGCTGTGGTAATGTGATTTTTGGGGTGCGCAACGCTGTGGTTGTAGACACCTCCCAAAACAGGGCATCGCCATACAGATTGATCGTTGCTATTTGTTTGGTTGTTTGCTTCATAAACCAAGATCGTGGATATTTCCATGGCTAGGAACATCGCGACATGATAGCGGTTATCATCAAAACAGAGTCGCCACCTAGTTTATAAAAACTAGGAAAAACAAATAGAGATTTTGGGCGCGGGAGCCAAAGGTACAATGAGGGGAAGGTGTTAGGCATCCCTTTCTGCCCAGTTGTGAGACTGGCCCATAATTGATTGACATAAGATTAATACATGCACTATTTAATTCCAACACATAAACTAATTAATTAACCTTTAACAATTTATCCGGGCCCAACACAATTAATGGTGAGCCAAGACTATAATTGAAACATGCATTAGAATAAGCAGAATAAAACAGGCTGTCCTAGGAAGATGGATCCACGGCCGGTGAATGGATGTCACGGCCGAGGGATCCTCCTGGTTTGATGTATCGGCCGACGGATTGAAGATCCAGCCGATGTTCTTCCTCACACCAGACTATGCGACTAACAGTTAATTAGAATGCTATGATAAACGTAAAAAACAAGAAATAAATTGAACCAGAGGCCCCTGGGCCTCACCACTTTGATCCCTCAGTGGTTTGATTGCTTCGGATTGAATGGGATTGACTGATTGCTTCTCGAACCCTAGGGTTAGGGTTTGGACTTCAGGGTTTGATCGTCGAATTAGCGGCTGCCTTCGGAAGATTGGGGCTTTTGCAAAGGGGATTTAAGAGTATATATTGACAGGGTTTTGTGGCTTGAGAGGGTGTGTTGGTATATCAATTTTGGAACCCAAGGGCTCCTTTATATAGGCATAGGGATGACACACCTCAACCAATCAAAATCAAACGATTGAATTGGAGTTATAAGGTAACACGAACTCCCCATGGTAATCCTCTAACATAGCCCGAATGCATCGGGATTTGGCTACTAGGGCTTTGATGATCAGATTAAACGTATGACAGAACATTCCAAATCTAGAAAACAGACGATCTGGCGATCGAGGAACTGATCTGGCGGTCGAGGAAATGATGTTACAGCCGAGGGATGGATCTGGCGGCCGGCTAATCAATCTCTCAGGGAGATTTTTAAGCAACAGGTTTCACGAGTGAAGAAATGATGTTGAGGCCGTGAGATCAATGTCACGGTTGACAGATGGATTCTCCTGGGATACTGTACTTTCGTCTGAAAGTCTATTTGGCTCTGGATTGGGTCCTTTAAGTGGCTAGAAGTTCTCACCATAAGTCCTAAGGTTTACAAGAAGTCAATCAGCAATCATCGTATCCATATCATCATCGGGATGGTCCCCAAGGTGGGACTTGAAATAATCGTTAGGCCAAATTAGGGTGTCTGCAGATGCCCTCTTTGACTGAACTTAGACGGATTGCGAGACATGTTTAAATAAGAGTCAAAGCTGTAAAAGCAACTCAATTTGGTCCAACCACTATTCCAAGGGTTTTCGAAAAGTTTTTAGTTATGGTTGGGCCGGGAGGTTGCCTACGTATTCCACAGGGGAAATTTAGACCAACCGTAGTTCGGAGTGTTGGGGTCCACCCATAGTGGTGGGGTTATTTTGTGTAACACCTTTAGTGTTGGGTGTTGAGTGTATTTACCCTGGGAGTCTCTTATATATAGTTGTAAACCCTATTAAGGTTAGTGTGTGACATAATGTGAGGGAAGGGTGAGGCGAGCGTGGGGGGCCGGTCTGTGGCCTCTCGGAGAGGAATCGGCGAGTGGTTCCCGGAGAGTTTTTTCATCTTTATTGTATATTGTGTGAATATATAATCAAAGCGAGTTTTTCTCTGAAATCACTGCGTGTGTTTGTATGTGTGGTGTCCCTCACGGTCCTAACAATTGGTATCAAAGCAGGTAGAGCAAGGTTGAAGAAAAGGGTCACCGGAAAAACCACAGGTTCAATTTCTAAAAAAAAAAACGGTTGCTCACAAACCTCTTGTTTTGTCACCCAAGGAGGTCGCATGGGCCATTCGATCACAGGGGGCGGAGTCGGCGACGGGCAGAGAGGCTATTTTGAAAAGCCCGAGGTCATGGATGATCAAAGACGAGTTCTGAGCACTGGGTTGTGTTCACCTCGAGGAGACGATCACGGATTGGGGTAGCACGTTGCCGGAGGAGCTTTGAGGTGGCGGCAATGGCCGGTTGAAGGCGACGAACTGTTCGAAAAGCCAAGTTATCAAACGAGGTCGGATAAGAGATTTGAGCTGGGGGTTATGTTCGTCTCGTCGAGGCGATCGCGAGGATATGTGGAACGTCGCTGGAAGTGGCCGGAGTAGGCTGCACGCGCCGTTCAAAGGTGGCGCGTGCCGGGCGCGTCAGATCTAGTCGCGCGAGTGTGTACACGCGCTGGTTAAGTTGTTGTTATCAGAAAAGGGGAAAAAAAAAGGGAAAAAGAAAAGGAATGCAGCGTGCAGCCCTGGGCAGTGGAGTGGAAAAACTGTCAGGGAAATTGTAGACACCCCAATCTGGGATTCCAGATTAGTTTACTTACGGTTTTTCTAACGCCCCGAATTTTGGGTACGTTAAATAAAACATTTTATTATAAAAACGAAGCGAGTCTGGCTCGTTATTACATCATAAACCTTACAAAAGTACTTTCATTACAAAAGAAAGGGAAACTAGGGTTCCTATCTACAGCTCTGCCTGCTCCTCCCTCCTAGCCAGCTCTTCGGCTCCGAACGCCTCCAAGTGAAGATCTCGTCCTGTTCGTCTATGAGATCGACACATTATAGGCGTCGCCACCCATACAATATGCCAGGGTCACCAAAGGTAACACCATGAGCTACGAAAGCTCAATAGAGTAAACCCTACCCACTTACCCATAACTTACAAACAAAAGATCATAGAATCATACTAACGACGATAACACATCCACATTCCGTATTCAATTATCGTTGGTGTCCATGATTCTCTGTGTCTCCTACTCGACTCGTCGTAGACCGTGTCAATCGTTTTCACTTACAAAACAATCTTTCAAAATCCTTTGCATTGGCTCCGTACCGCGGATAACCAAGCTACATACCTATCATTTCAAAATCATTTGACATTGGCTCCGTACCGCGCATAATCAAGCTACACACCTATCATTTCAAAATCATTTGACATTGGCTCCGTACCGCGGATAACCAAGCCACACACCCAACCTCGATTCCGCCGCGCCGGTTTCCCGAGTATCCTCACAATGGTTCCGCCGCGCCGGGTTCCCATTGGCACACATTTGCATTGGCTCCTCTCCACGGGTAACCAAGCTATACCTCACCATGGTTCCGCCGGTCCGGGATCCCATGGGAACGTACACACACAACCTCACAATGGTTCCGCTATTCTGGATTTCCATTGAACACACACACACCTCACACAACGGGCAAGTCGGCCACATTGCGGATTCCAAAACATTTCACCCTTTTAAACACGCCTTTCATTACCACACCCTAGGTGCCATGTTTCTACTTTCTCAGTTCGTGTCCCGTTACATGCAAAGACTTTCGCGGTAGGACTTTTACAAAGTAAACACAAAACCACTCATTGTAATCTTGAAACAAACAAGCAAGATCATCCAACTCTATGTTGCTAAACATATGCAAATCAACGCTTAAAGCATAACGCCACATGTTCGGCGCCCTTGGAGTGAATATCACTTATGCTTAGAAGCATAACGCCACATATACGGACGCCCTTGGAGTGAAAAATCACTTATGCTTTATCACGCCACAAGTAATACAAGCAATTCATATATGCATTCTCATAAACATCTTAAAAGATCAAAATACGAATACTTCGTTCCAAACGATAAGTTCTTTCTTAGAGATCAAAACAACATACGTTATACTTGAGATGGAAAATAAGAAGATCATACATAACTTAGGATAGGGTAAGAGTATCCTACCTTGATCCGAAACTAGTCGGGGCCGAATAAGCAAGTTGGAAATTTTACGGGTGGTGAAACTCTTGAATCTGGCCCGAACTTTGGACGGCAGTAACTCGGTCAATCTTTGGCCGAATATGCTTTTTCTTGGGTCCAAATCGAAGTTCAAGAAATTGTCTACAACTTTCGTGCAGAAAGTTGATCCTAAAAACTAATCTAAGTAGGAGAAAAATGGTGAAAAAGGAAGTGACAGTAAGCTGTCTGGAAATGGAAATCCGAGAATTTCACTGAACTTTGGATGACAATATCTTTGTCATCTCTTCACCGATTGGGCTGATTCGTGGGTCTAACTCGAAGGTTTCGAAGTTCTCTACAACTTTCCCGAAGGAAGTTGGTTCTAAAAACTACTCTAAACAAGAGAAAACTGGGATTTTCCAAAGGGACAGTAGGCTGCCCAGAAATGGTTTCTAGAGAGAAGGAAGAGCAAATGCTTCAAGGGGTGAGTTGAAATGCTTGGAATGGCTTCCTATTTATAGGCAAACCTTGGCTCTCTCTCCTCTCTCTCTCTCTAAGTCTCACTTTGACACTTGTCAAAGAATCCTAGAAAGATCAAGGGCAATCCTAGGCTTGCATGGCTAAGATTGTCCTTCTTGGAAGACTTGGTGGGCAAGGAGGTGTGAACAAGATTAATTGTACAAGATTCTAGTGTGAACAAATCGTGGAAGGACAATGGAGAGTTAATTCCTTAGCTAGGAAGGAAGTTTCCCATGGATTTGATGTACAATGGAAGATCAAGAAAGTACAACCCAATCTTCTCTTCTCTCTCTCTCTCTCTCTCTCTCTCTCTCTCTCTCTCCCTTTCGGCCTCTCTCCTCTCTCTCTCTTCTCTCTTGCTTTCTCAAGTAAAATATATATATACATGTATATAAAATGCAAGCAAACAAATAAACTAATGGGTACTTTTGTACCAAGGATCAAAAGTAGACCTTAAAGGCTAGGATTTGCCCAATAAACTAATAAATAGGCATATGGTACTTTAGGTAATACTTTAACCATCTAAGTACTAATACATATATACACATATGTACCCATATATCTAGTTAGTTCAAAATCCCAATAAAAAATAATAAAGGGTACTTGGGAATCTTGTTACCATGTACCTTTCTAATTAAAATATGGTTATGCTACACACATGGGTTAAAAGAAAGACTAAATTAATAATCCCCATGGTACTTGAAAGATTCACCCTTTTATCCATTGGGTAAAAATTCCCCTAACTTCTATTATCCAATGGATAATAGTTATTAGGTCATTTATATACTAAAATAATCCAAGAAGTACTTTTAAAGTAATTAAAAAGTATTTTTCTTAATATTCCAAGTATACTTTTAAAATAAATAATTGGGATTCTGTTATCCAATGGATAATAGTTTCCCTAACATTTATTGTCCAATGGACAAAGAATAAAACCAAAAATATTAAAAAGAAAATGAATAATCAATTCTTGTTCTAGGGTTCAAAAGGTTCAAAGTGTCCAGGGGGGGCAAAATGGTCCATTTGCGATAACTAGATGGCTTCCTAGTTTAGTTCCTCCAACCGGATGGTTAGAAGCTAACTAGGCTTGCTAAATAGGACTAAAGCGCAAGAAACAAATCTCGAAGGGTTAAAATGTAATTTCAACAAATTATAGGAATTTAAAAGTAAATCAAAGCAAATTCAAGTAATCAATAAAAATTCAAATATTTAACGAAATTTTCACTGACCGAAAATCAAGGTCGTTACAGTTTTTCATTCGCCGATGATGAAATGGATCAAGAACACCCTGGGAATGATAGCGTGTTTGAGCTTTGAGTGTTTACAAAACCTTTGAACCTAATCTAGGCTAAGCCACTTCAAAAACCAAAAACCCTATTGACCCGCACCAGGGCGCATCCATCCCGCGCCCGGGCGCACCATCGCGCTCCAGACTCACTCTATCGCGCGACAGTGCGCCAGGGCGCACCATCGCGCGATAGACTGACTCCGTCGCGCCACGGTCCAACCTACCACCGACCCTTCTGAAGGAGGACAGTTGGCCACCAATGCAGCCTCAGCCAGGCCTCGTGGACTGGCTGAACTCCTCTGTTTCCAACCAGATTCACCTCCATTCCTCCCTATAAATACCCCACTCTTTCTTTCAAAGGGTTACCAAACTTTAAGCCCAAAGAAGGATTACACTCACAATCCTCCATTTTCACACTTCAAACCATCCAAGAACAAAGCTTGTTCTTCCACCTCAAACCTCAAAGTTCAAACACTCTTTCAACCTCAACCAAAGGTATAGCTTACCTTTGTTCTGCTTTCTGTTCTGATCCCTGAGGGGGGCTGGCAGGGCCAAGGTTGGTAATCAATACCAGTCCTGGTCCTAAAGCTGGTAAGGTTTCAAAAACCGTCATGGTAGGAACCAGCGCGCGATGATCCCACTCTCTCGCACGACACTCCGGTGCTGCGTGTAATGGACCGCGTGGGGATTGGTGTCCTATTGTTTTGTGTTTATTTACATATAGATCACTCTGCAAGCATGTTAAAAACCAATTTACGGCTTTCCTCTGTTAGATTTGTTAGCTATAGTTCAATATTCATTTCTGCTGATTGTGGAGTACCCTTGGGATAATTCTGGACATGTCCCAGAACCCAGAAAGATGTGAACCAAGCGCTGGCCATCCTGCTCCAGGGCGCACCATTGCGCGCCGGACTCACTCCATCGCGCGCCGGACTCACTCCATCGCGCGACAGTGCCCTAGAGCGCACCATTGCGCGCCAGACTGGCTTCATCACGCGACAGTGCGCCAGGGCGCACCCTCGCGCAATAAAGTGACTCCATCGCGTGATAGACTGCCTCTGACCAGTGAGTGGCGTTGCACGGGTAGCTCGGCCTTAGGCCATTATTTTGTCCCCACACTGTTTATGGGGTGCTTTATTAATTTGTAGGGCTTTTCAGCCTTTAAACTGTATATTATGCTGCCTACAAACTGCGTGGTTTGTCTTGGGTGTGCACTGGTCCTTCAGAGCCCAGAAGGTTTGAGAATAAGAGTTGTGGGTTTAAAGCTCATCGGCGCACGTGTGTCTTGGAGTTATGCGCGCGGGAGTAAACAACATGTAGTGACTTGTTCAGTGCATATTGGTTTCTTCCTGCGCACGTCACTCCAAAACAGAGGCCTCCCAGTGTGTTTAAAACTCCCACAACAGTCTGTTCTCATCCTATACTAACTATTCATCCATGCTATCATTCACATCCTGCAAACGTGTTACAGCTTTAATCCCCATTAAACTGTTTCCCCGCCCTAATTGGCTAAAAACTGATTAATCAAACAGAATCGCAAATAAACATCTTTTGCAAATGCCTAAGTAGAGACCGATCTCCGGATTGGGCGAAAGGGGTGCCATAAAACTCTTCCCCTCTCGTAACCTGGCTCCCGAACCCAGATATGGTTATGACGGACTGGTTCCTTAACTTTTTCAAATCAAACAGTGTGGCAAGTGCTTCGAAATACGGTTCCTTGGGTGTTGGACCTTCAAACCCGAGTGGCGACTCTGTATCTTCGCAAGCGCTTGTCGTCCAGCTTCAAAAGTGCTCCTACGAACCGGCAGCATTTTCTCTTCTCAAGAGGGGAACGGAATCCCTTCCCGAGGAAAGAAAATCGGGCAACGCATGCCCACAGTGGCGACTCTGCTGGGGATCGAATCATATTAGTCTATACTTGGATTTTAATACGCTTGAGAACAATCCCACAAAAGTCTGTCAAAATAGTGAGCTTCGCGATGCTAAAGAAAGGATTGGTGATTTAACAGGACCTCGTGTCCGGCCATCCAATCTGGGGCTTTTCCGATTGTTCTCTCGCGTAGTTTCTTCTAAGTATTAATCAATAAAGAGAGCCAAATTTGAAAAGGCATTTGTGAATTTGCGATTCTGTTCCATTAATCAACTTTTAACATTCTCATTTGCAAACGATGTGGGATAAGCCTCGTTGAATCGTTTTGGCAATCCGGCACGGTTTACTGGAGCCCGGGGACCCCGAATGACTAACAACCTTCAACAATGATGAGTCATTCTACCGTTTGACTGTTGCTTTGCACTTATGCGGGCAGCGGGAGGTATATCTTGGCTTTAGTCCGAGGAACCCGTTACAAGCCAAAACCAGCCTTTGCATATACAAAGCATTAGAACTCTCCGAATTAGGACAGGTACCTACAGGGTAAGATTACTTGCATCTAACCCCCATATACTGTCTACGTGTTATTGCTTTCCCTATCGCATGCACTCTACATACATTATTTTGCATAGGAGCATGCTTAGAGTGGTTCTTTCTTTCGAGTTTGTCTTGCGTAATCTAAAACGTTGTTGGACCCGATGAGGAGTCGTTCATTCTGTCGAATGTTCGTTATCAATTGCAAAGTCCTTAGTTCAATGAGACTTTGAGAAATCAAAATTTACTACATCCTTGGCTCATGCCTGGTTAAGAATTCAACCGAAAATATGGAACAACAAAAGTAGTGATGCCGTGTCACTGGCGCCACCCAGGTTGAAGTGCGAAGTCACTATACACCGCCGTGTTCAAGGTTAAGGTGCCATGTCATCACCCCCGAGTTGTTCCAAATTCAAAATTGATCCTTCAAGTGGGACTAGTCGAAGATTTAGTCTATTTTGACATCTTTTAGGATCTGACGATCTACTCAGGGACACATGGCCGAAAAGAATTCTGAGGATTCTGGCAACATCTAAAATTCATGAGGCAAACTCGTCTCTATTTCTATACATACATACTTTTTACGTAGAAGCATGTTTAGGGCGGCTTCTAGGTTGTCTCTCTTTCGAGTCTATCTTATGCCTATTGGGACACTGCCATGACCCGATGAAGAGTCGTGCATCTCGATGGTGCACGTTGCTAAATTTTCAAAGTCCTTAGATTAGCGAGACTTTGGGAAATCAAACCTTTTTAAGTCCTTGGCTCATGCCCGATTGAAGTTTCAACCGAAAATAAGGAACCACAAAGTATGGATGCCGTGTCACTGGCACTACCCAGGTTGAAGTGTGAAGTCACTATACACTGCGGCGTACAAAGTTAAGGTGCCACGTCATCTATACTGAGTTGTTCCCAGTTCAAAGTTGAACCTTCGAGAACGGAATAGTCAAAAGCTTAGGCTATTTTGACATCTCTTAGTGTTAGTTGATCTATTCAAAGGATACACCCTCGAAAAGATTTCCGAGGATTTTGGCAGCGTCCGAACATCATGAGACAGACTCATCTGTAATTGTAGAGTCTAGGAGGACACCGACCATGGCAACATGTACATTGCATTCTAATTGTTGCAGGAACCTCACTGAGTTCTCGTTTACTTTACTGTCCAAAGCTAAGGCCATCTCACTGAAGGGAAGAGCCAAACCTACTTGGGTTAGTCTGCCGGGGCTGTTACACCTTCGTTCCCAAGGTTATATCACCTGCCTCGTTCATCAATTCAGAAATGGCAATATAAATGGAGCTGGCTGAGCTCAGGAAAGTTATAGAGGAATTCAGTCACAAGATGGATAAACAGATGATTATCGTCCAGGGACTCATTGGCCTCATTACCTCTACAGCCCCGCAGCCAGATATGGGGCTAGTCAAAGAACCTCCTCACGCCTACCACTCTCCAACGGTCGGAATCAAACTATGCTCAGGAGACATGTTCAACGACCTGGTTGAATTCCATGAGGCTAGGACTCACTCGAAGGAGGATGTTGATTCCTTTGTCGAAGCCATTGCCAAAGGGGAGGACATGCTTAGTGATGAATTCAGCCCCGAGGGCAAAAGAATGCATCCTGTTAATGAGGCAATGTGTTGCAACTGCAAAGCAAACAAGGGTCCTGCTTTGAACTCTCAATTCACTCGCTGGAACTCACCGAGGGTTTTCTCATGTTTCGATGCACCTTTGGCCTTGGTCTATGAAAGGCTCCTCGATGCTGGTTCCATCAAGCCCCTCAATCCAACTTCATTGCCCAAGAATCCCTCTGCCAACTTCAAATATAACCTCTTTTGCACCTACCATCAAATGCCTGGCCATTCAACCAATGCTTGTTTTGACTTCGACATGCCATTCAAGATCTCATCGATTGTGGCATCATCCTAGCCCCATCTCAGTCAAAAGTTACCACATCCAAACCTATCCCCAATATCATCCCAGAAAATCAACCAAGCCGACTTTACCCATCCCATCCGAGCTCGAGGACAGCTTCCTGGCCCCAGTTTGTGCAATTGGGACTTTCTCTGCCGACACCTGGATTGATAGTAATGAGGGGCTTACAAAGGAGAAGACTGACCGGCTGAGGTCCATTGATCAAGGGAGCATCGAGTAGGTTTGGTCGAAGAAGCTGAAGTGCTGTTGTTTGGACATGACACCCGTTGGATCCCACCTCTCTGTGAGGAAGCTAAGAGTAGCTGTTAAAATTGCATTTTCAAACCGCGTCTAGTTTGCATTGGCGTTTTGTCTGAATCTGACACAAAGTCTTTTGCATTTGTCTAAGTCTAGCTTCGAGTCAGAGGTTGTGCCTCTTGGCCCTCCATATCGTAGCTTCTATTCGAGTCTTTTGCTGTACTTGGCGACCCCGAGGGGCTTTCTTTATGATATGCATTATCTTGCTTTTAAGTACTTTGTTGGCTTTTGAATAAACTGTGTCGACCTTGACGACGAAGGGATAGATTTCGATGGGATCATCCCCAAGGAAATGTGTTCCCTTGCCGAAAGGCATGCTCAGCCTATTAATTGAAATCATAGTTTTCAAATAAACTTGAAAGATGAAGTTGACCTCCAAATGGTTCAAACTGGTTCAACGCGGTTCCCAGAGGAGGATTGTACCCGGTCAGACAGGCTCGAAGAGTTCATCGACATCTTGGCATGGTCTCTCAATAGACACGCCTGGTGTTGATCCTGAGATAAAGAAGTGTCAAATCCCCTGCTGGAAGCCAAATCATGTAAAGCAAAGCTCAGAAGGTCCAGCGCCTCATACCATCCTCAAATTTGCAGGAACAGCATTCCGCCAAGCACAAATTGGAAATTTCAAAAGCGGCTTGGGCCGATGGATGCCAATTGAAGCACTATGGACCTTGCATCCATTTCATCGACCGCGACAGCAATAAATTCAGTACCTTGGTAAGCATGGATCATTTCAAAAGCCTTTTCCCTGAGAGAAGCTCGTTGGGCTGAAAACCCCAAGGGTGGGCGGTTCCAAGCAAAAGTTAGAGCAGCCTGCTAGACCAAAAACCTATGAAGGAGGTCTAGGCAAAAGTAAAGGCAATATTTGAAAGCTCGCTAGACCGAAGACCCGAATGGGCGATTCTAGGCAAAAGTTAGAGCGTAAAAGGTGAGGTAAAATACTCGAGTGAACCTTGGCCTGAACTACGTTTTGACCTGATTCCCTAGCTTGGGATACGTAGGCAGTCTCTCCTTGAGACTCGGTCACAATCTATCAATTGGATCCATGGTTGACGTTTGGTACACATCGAAGGTCGAAGAGGATCGAAGATCAAGCTGCATGGGAGGCGTCTGAAAGGGGGAAAGCCTTTTGTCTTTCAGTTTTATTGCAAACTACTAATTCAATTTCAAAGCTGAGCATAAAGCCTTAAAAGATTTTAAGCATCAAAAACAGAATGAAATGCTGGCGAGGCCTAATGGCTCACAGTTTATTCTAAGTACAGCGAAGTCTAGTGTGAGCAGTTGCAGTAGCTTTGCAGTCATGTGCGCTAGTTTAAGGTTCACGCGCACTTGTTCGTAGTTATGTGCGTTGGTCTCAACCCTGCGCGCGCTTTTTCAATTCGTGCAGCAATCGACAGCAGTCAGCTACTGCCTTTGAGTCCTATTCAAAGGGCTTTTTGCCAAGTTTTGTCATACCATGCAGACCTAATGTGACTGCAAGGGGGTGTCGGTTTCAGTCCGGGCCTATATGCGTCTTTATCTGTGTCTTATGTCCATCTTTGCGACATTTTTCCAGTTTTCAATCCATTGTCGTTTCGGGATGTTTTTCCCAATTTTGTCTGTTCGTGCAGGTCTTTGTGCCTATATTGGCCTTGCAAGCGTCAATTTCGCCTGTTAAGGATATTGTGAGTTTTGGCACGTTAATGTCCAAAATTTCATTTTATTCCGTGTGTCTAAGGGTTCGCATTGTTCCCTGGGGCTCTTTCCCCCTTTTTTGTTCGAGCTAGGCAAGTTTGTGCATATGTGTGTCTGTGTGTCGACTCAGTTCACTTGACAATGCAAATTAGATATTAGCAGTCAGTTTTTGTCAATAAACTGGAAAAATGCAATTTTTACATGGCTACCCTAGCTTTTGTAATCTACAAGCAGAAGAATCTTGTGGACAGCAAGGGCATGTCAACCCAGCGCCAAGTAAAGCATATGTCTGGGGCTTATCTGCCCAAGCATCGAAGAAAGGGCATGCAAGCCCAATGCCACACCGCTATATGTCAACTGGGCCCGCCGGCCCGCTCAACATCTCTCTATTTGGATTCGCATCTCAGAAGCAAAAGACAGTAAAGTACTGGGGCTCAGTGGTAGTCCTTAGGCATCGTTGTCCTCCTAGGAGCCGCCCTTAGCTTGCATCTGCATTTTCAATTTGTTCATTTTGTTAGTATACATCTTTGCATATCGTATATGTCAAATGTTGAAAACAGGAAGGTGGCCAGAATGGTTACCATCAAGTCTTGGTTAGCCAAAGGATGCGATGCAATCTCCGACGGTTTTGGTTATCATTGGTTAGCGGAGGCAATGGAAATCTCCCTAACTTTCGATTTGTTTGCCGAAGGATGCGATGTGCTCTCCTGCGGTATTGTTATCTTTGGTTAGCGAAGGTAATGGAAATCTCCCTAACTCTTGATTCGTTTGCCAAAGGATGCAATGCAATCTCCTGCGGTGTTGTTCTCGTTGGTCAGCGGATGCGAAGAAATCTCCCTGAATCAACGATTTGTTTGCTGAAGGATGCGATGTACTCTCCTGCGGTATTGTTATCTTTGGTTAGCGGAGGCAATGGAAATCTCCCTAACTCTTAATTCGTTTGCCGAAGGATGCGATGCAATCTCCTGCGGTGTTGTTCTGTTTGTTAGCGGATGAGATAGAAATCTCCCTAACTCTCAATTTGTTGGCCGAAGGATGCGTTCCAATCTCCTACGGTTTTGTTCTGTTTGTTTAGCGGAGGCAATGAAAATCTCCCTAACTCTCGATTCAGTGGCCGAAGGATGCAATGCAAGCTCTTGCGGTTTTGTTTTTGTTGGTCAGCGGATGCGAAGAAATCTCCCTGAGTCCACGATTTGTTCGCCAACGGATGCAATCGAAAATCTCTTGCGGCATTGTTCACATGGCAGGATGCGATAAAATCTTCTGCGGAAACAAATCAACGACTGCTGGTCCTGTCCAATTCTCAACGGCTCGATCATTTTGTATAGTGATCCGCCCACCATTGGCTCGATCATTTTGTATAGTAATCTGCCTTTCAAATCAACGACAGCCGGTCCTGTCCAATTCTCAACGGCTCGATCATTTTGTATAGTGATCCGCCCACCATTGGCTCGATCATTTTGTATAGTGATCTGCCCTTTCAAATCAACGACAGCCGGTCCTGTCCAATTCTCAACGGCTCGATCATTTTGTATAGTGATCTGCCCTTTCAAATCAACGACAGCCGATCCAGTCCAATTCTCAACGGCTCGATCATTTTGTATAGTGATCTACCCTTTCAAATCAACGACAGCCGATCCAGTCCAATTCTCAACGGCTCGATCATTTTGTATAGTGATCTACCCTTTCAAATCAACGACAGCCGATCCAGTCCAATTCTCAACGGCTCGATCATTTTGCATAGTGATCCGCCCACCATTGGCTCAATCATTTTGTATAGTAATCTGCCCTTTCAAATCAACGACAGCCGGTCCTGTCCAATTCTCAACGGCTGGATCATTTTGTATAGCGATCCGCCCACCATTGGATCGATCATTTTGTATAGTGATCTGCCCTTTCAAATCAACGACAGCCGGTCCTGTCCAATTCTCAACGGCTCAATCATTTTGTATAGTGATCCGCCCACCATTGGCTCGATCATTTTGTATAGTAATCTGCCCTTTCAAATCAACGACAGTCGGTCCTGTCCAATTCTCAACGGCTCGATCATTTTGTATAGTGATCCGCCCACCATTGGCTCGATCATTTTGTATAGTGATCTGCCCTTTCAAATCAACGACAGCCGGTCTTGTCCAATTCTCAACGGCTCGATCATTTTGTATAGTGATCCGCCCACCATTGGCTCGATCATTTTGTATAGTGATCTGCCCTTTCAAATCAACGACAGTCGGTCCTATCCAATTCTCAACGGCTCGACCATTTTGTATAGTGATCCGCCCTTTCAAATCAACGACAGCCGATCCAGTCCAATTCTCAACGGCTCGATCATTTTGTATAGTGATCCGCACACCATTGGCTCGATCATTTTGTATAGTAATCTGCCTTTCAAATCAACGACAACCGGTCCTGTCCAATTCTTAACGGCTCGATCATTTGGTATAGTGATCCGCCCACCATTGGCTCGATCATTTTGTATAGTGATCTGCCCTTTCAAATCAACGACAGCCGGTCCTGTCCAATTCTCAACGGCTCAATCATTTTGTATAGTGATCTGCCCTTTCAAATCAACGACAGCCGATCTAGTCCAATTCTCAACGGCTCGATCATTTTGCATAGTGATCTGCCCACCATTGGCTCGATCATTTTGTATAGTAATCTGCCCTTTCAAATCAACGACAGCCGGTCCTGTCCAATTCTCAACGGCTCGATCATTTTGTATAGCGATCCGCCCACCATTGGCTCGATCATTTTGTATAGTGATCTGCCCTTTCAAATCAACGACAGTCGGTCCTATCCAATTCTCAACGGCTCGACCATTTTGTATAGTGATCCGCCCTTTCAAATCAACGGGTAACCGCCATTTGAGCTTTTCCAATGTTCCCAACCTCTAAAGCAAACCTGGAGCTGAGGAACAGGGGAGTACCTGATAAGTAGAATACACTTAAGGAGCTCAACACTACCAGGCCTGCAAACCTGGGGAGTGCAAGCTAGCTCTCACCAAACCTCCTATGGGGGCCAACAGAGACGGGGCAATGACCTTCCAGCTCCGCCTTCCAGACGAAGCAAGAAGAGGGAGTCCAAGGACCAGCTCCGGCCCTAGCTCCATTGAGAAGTGTAACGTCCACGGTATCCCACGAAAGATATACTTAATCCAATAAGATGCCACGACAGGAAGGATAAATCCTAAGGGATAAGGTAAGGCTAAGATAAACCAAAATGCCAGAGATATGCATAATCATAGTTGAGTATGGGATTCCTAGCCCTGGTAGGAAACCCGTGGATTCCTAGCTAAGGCAGGACTCCACACTCCTCAAGGAGGAGATCCGGAACCTACAAGGTATAGTCCTACGAGGACTCAAACTCCGCTTGTAATGCCTATAAAAACGACGGTAGAACACCAATATACGGTACACAACTCTAATATAGAGAACTTCCATTCCTTTATAACAAGGTTTCTACTGACTTAGGCATCGGCGGGTGGTAGGCACGCCACCACACCGGTGACTCGAGTTATTAGCTTTGTTTTGCAGGTTCAGGCCGGAGCAGTCATCAAAGCTGCTTCATCATGCCTAAATAGGCTAGACTGACCCCCAAAAATTCATCTTCGTAAAATCCTGAACAAAAATCTTTCTATTACCTTAACATTTGTGTTTAGATTGTACAAATGTTTCAAAATAGACAATCCTAATGGAAAACAAAAAGTTGCATATTTTGCAAACAAAATCCATATTTTCCTATTTTTATTTAATTTGTACAATTCTCAATCCTGTGCCGGGAAGAAATAAAAAGCTTTATAGTACAGTATTAGTAGGGAGAGAAGTTTACTCCCTATCGCTCTTATTCATACTGTGTATACTTCATCTGTGTATAGTCTTTTATTCCTAGAGTACAATTTTGTTTGACCAAAGTTTCATTCATGGGGAGTTGAAAAATGCTTTCAGGTTGACGGGATCAGAAGCTATTGTTCTGTAAAAAGGAGAGGGATTCAAAAGCGTTCCTCGACATATCCAAAGTCAAGGATTGATGATCAAAGATTGTGCTTGGAAATTGATATAAGAAATCAGCATGAAAATCGATAGGCTCGCAGGGTAGGTAAAAAGTCACTATCTTAAGCAAACTGAGATTAAGTTTGTGTTTGTGTAAATAATAAGTTTGAGGGTTTGTTGGGTAGGTGTCGGCTCTTGAAACAGTAATCTCTAAACGTGGGAAGGTTGTCGAGAAAGATGTGTTGAATCTGATTGAGCTTTGATAATAACGGCTGATGGGGATGTGAAATCGCAAAGGAAAATGTAGGTAGTGTTAGTCACATTGCTGTGGTAATGTGATTTTTGGGGTGCGCAACGCTGTGGTTGTAGACACCTCCCAAAACAGGGCATCGCCATACAGATTGATCGTTGCTATTTGTTTGGTTGTTTGCTTCATAAACCAAGATCGTGGATATTTCCATGGCTAGGAACATCGCGACATGATAGCGGTTATCATCAAAACAGAGTCGCCACCTAGTTTATAAAAACTAGGAAAAACAAATAGAGATTTTGGGCGCGGGAGCCAAAGGTACAATGAGGGGAAGGTGTTAGGCATCCCTTTCTGCCCAGTTGTGAGACTGGCCCATAATTGATTGACATAAGATTAATACATGCACTATTTAATTCCAACACATAAACTAATTAATTAACCTTTAACAATTTATCCGGGCCCAACACAATTAATGGTGAGCCAAGACTATAATTGAAACATGCATTAGAATAAGCAGAATAAAACAGGCTGTCCTAGGAAGATGGATCCACGGCCGGTGAATGGATGTCACGGCCGAGGGATCCTCCTGGTTTGATGTATCGGCCGACGGATTGAAGATCCAGCCGATGTTCTTCCTCACACCAGACTATGCGACTAACAGTTAATTAGAATGCTATGATAAACGTAAAAAACAAGAAATAAATTGAACCAGAGGCCCCTGGGCCTCACCACTTTGATCCCTCAGTGGTTTGATTGCTTCGGATTGAATGGGATTGACTGATTGCTTCTCGAACCCTAGGGTTAGGGTTTGGACTTCAGGGTTTGATCGTCGAATTAGCGGCTGCCTTCGGAAGATTGGGGCTTTTGCAAAGGGGATTTAAGAGTATATATTGACAGGGTTTTGTGGCTTGAGAGGGTGTGTTGGTATATCAATTTTGGAACCCAAGGGCTCCTTTATATAGGCATAGGGATGACACACCTCAACCAATCAAAATCAAACGATTGAATTGGAGTTATAAGGTAACACGAACTCCCCATGGTAATCCTCTAACATAGCCCGAATGCATCGGGATTTGGCTACTAGGGCTTTGATGATCAGATTAAACGTATGACAGAACATTCCAAATCTAGAAAACAGACGATCTGGCGATCGAGGAACTGATCTGGCGGTCGAGGAAATGATGTTACAGCCGAGGGATGGATCTGGCGGCCGGCTAATCAATCTCTCAGGGAGATTTTTAAGCAACAGGTTTCACGAGTGAAGAAATGATGTTGAGGCCGTGAGATCAATGTCACGGTTGACAGATGGATTCTCCTGGGATACTGTACTTTCGTCTGAAAGTCTATTTGGCTCTGGATTGGGTCCTTTAAGTGGCTAGAAGTTCTCACCATAAGTCCTAAGGTTTACAAGAAGTCAATCAGCAATCATCGTATCCATATCATCATCGGGATGGTCCCCAAGGTGGGACTTGAAATAATCGTTAGGCCAAATTAGGGTGTCTGCAGATGCCCTCTTTGACTGAACTTAGACGGATTGCGAGACATGTTTAAATAAGAGTCAAAGCTGTAAAAGCAACTCAATTTGGTCCAACCACTATTCCAAGGGTTTTCGAAAAGTTTTTAGTTATGGTTGGGCCGGGAGGTTGCCTACGTATTCCACAGGGGAAATTTAGACCAACCGTAGTTCGGAGTGTTGGGGTCCACCCATAGTGGTGGGGTTATTTTGTGTAACACCTTTAGTGTTGGGTGTTGAGTGTATTTACCCTGGGAGTCTCTTATATATAGTTGTAAACCCTATTAAGGTTAGTGTGTGACATAATGTGAGGGAAGGGTGAGGCGAGCGTGGGGGGCCGGTCTGTGGCCTCTCGGAGAGGAATCGGCGAGTGGTTCCCGGAGAGTTTTTTCATCTTTATTGTATATTGTGTGAATATATAATCAAAGCGAGTTTTTCTCTGAAATCACTGCGTGTGTTTGTATGTGTGGTGTCCCTCACGGTCCTAACAATTGGTATCAAAGCAGGTAGAGCAAGGTTGAAGAAAAGGGTCACCGGAAAAACCACAGGTTCAATTTCTAAAAAAAAAAACGGTTGCTCACAAACCTCTTGTTTTGTCACCCAAGGAGGTCGCATGGGCCATTCGATCACAGGGGGCGGAGTCGGCGACGGGCAGAGAGGCTATTTTGAAAAGCCCGAGGTCATGGATGATCAAAGACGAGTTCTGAGCACTGGGTTGTGTTCACCTCGAGGAGACGATCACGGATTGGGGTAGCACGTTGCCGGAGGAGCTTTGAGGTGGCGGCAATGGCCGGTTGAAGGCGACGAACTGTTCGAAAAGCCAAGTTATCAAACGAGGTCGGATAAGAGATTTGAGCTGGGGGTTATGTTCGTCTCGTCGAGGCGATCGCGAGGATATGTGGAACGTCGCTGGAAGTGGCCGGAGTAGGCTGCACGCGCCGTTCAAAGGTGGCGCGTGCCGGGCGCGTCAGATCTAGTCGCGCGAGTGTGTACACGCGCTGGTTAAGTTGTTGTTATCAGAAAAGGGGAAAAAAAAAGGGAAAAAGAAAAGGAATGCAGCGTGCAGCCCTGGGCAGTGGAGTGGAAAAACTGTCAGGGAAATTGTAGACACCCCAATCTGGGATTCCAGATTAGTTTACTTACGGTTTTTCTAACGCCCCGAATTTTGGGTACGTTAAATAAAACATTTTAGTGATCTGCCCTTTCAAATCAACGACAGCCGATCCAGTCCAATTCTCAACGGCTCGATCATTTTGCATAGTGATCCGCCCACCATTGGCTCGATCATTTTGTATAGTAATCTGCCCGTTCAAATCAACGACAGCCGGTCCTGTCCAATTCTCAACGGCTCGAACATTTTGTATAGTGATCCGCCCACCATTGGCTCGATCATTTTGTATAGTGATCTGCCCTTTCAAATCAATGACAGCCGGTCCTGTCCAATTCTCAACGGCTCGATCATTTTGTATAGTGATCCGCCCACCATTGGCTCGATCATTTTGTATAGTAATCTGCCCTTTCAAATCAACGACAGTCGGTCCTGTCCAATTCTCAACGGCTCGATCATTTTGTATAGTGATCCGCCCACCATTGGCTCGATCATTTTGTATAGTGATCTGCCCTTTCAAATCAACGACAGCCGGTCCTGTCCAATTCTCAACGGCTCGATCATTTTGTATAGTGATCCGCCCACCATTGGCTCGATCATTTTGTATAGTAATCTGCCCTTTCAAATCAACGACAGTCGGTCCTATCCAATTCTCAACGGCTCGACCATTTTGTATAGTGATCCGCCCTTTCAAATCAACGACAGCCGATCCAGTCCAATTCTCAACGGCTCGATCATTTTGTATAGTGATCCGCCCACCATTGGCTCGATCATTTTGTATAGTAATCTGCCTTTCAAATCAACGACAGCCGGTCCTGTCCAATTCTTAGCGGCTCGATCATTTTGTATAGTGATCCGCCCACCATTGGCTCGATCATTTTGTATAGTGATCTGCCCTTTCAAATCAACGACAGCCGGTCCTGTCCAATTCTCAACGGCTCGATCATTTTGTATAGTGATCTGCCCTTTCAAATCAACGACAGCCGATCCAGTCCAATTCTCAACGGCTCGATCATTTTGCATAGTGATCCGCCCACCATTGGCTCGATCATTTTGTATAGTAATCTGCCCTTTCAAATCAACGACAGCCGGTCCTGTCCAATTCTCAACGGCTCGATCATTTTGTATAGTGATCCGCCCACCATTGGCTCGATCATTTTGTATAGTAATCTGCCCTTTCAAATCAACGACAGTCGGTCCTGTCCAATTCTCAACGGCTCGATCATTTTGTATAGTGATCCGCCCACCATTGGCTCGATCATTTTGTATAGTGATCTGCCCTTTCAAATCAACGACAGCCGGTCCTGTCCAATTCTCAACGGCTCGATCATTTTGTATAGTGATCCGCCCACCATTGGCTCGATCATTTGTATAGTAATCTGCCCTTTCAAATCAACGACAGCCGGTCCTGTCCAATTCGTAATGGCTCGATCATTTTGTATAGTGATCTGCCCTTTCAAATCAACGACAGCCGGTCCTGTCCAATTCTCAACGGCAGCCGGTCCTGTCCAATTCTCAACAGCTCGACCATTTTGTATAGTGATCCGCCCTTTCAAATCAACAACAGCCGATCCGGTCCAATTCTCAACGGCTCGATCATTTTGTATAGTGATCCGCCCACCATTGGCTCGATCATTTGTATAGTAATCTGCCCTTTCAAATCAACGACAGCCGGTCCTGTCCAATTCGTAATGGCTCGATCATTTTGTATAGTGATCTGCCCTTTAAAATCAACGACAGCCGGTCCTGTCCAATTCTCAACGGCTCGATCATTTTGTATAGTGATCTGCCCTTTCAAATCAACGACAGCCGATCTAGTCCAATTCTCAACGGCTCGATCATTTTGTATAGTGATCCGCCCACCATTGGCTCGATCATTTTGTATAGTAATCTGCCCTTTCAAATCAACGACAGCCGGTCCTGTCCAATTCTCAACGGCTCGATCATTTTGTATAGTGATCCGCCCACCATTGGCTCGATCATTTTGTATAGTGATCTGCCCTTTCAAATCAACGACAGCCGGTCCTGTCCAATTCTCAACGGCTGGACCATTTTGTATGGTGATCCGCCCTTTCAAATCAACGATAGCCGGTCCAGTCCAATTTTTAACGGTTCGATCATTTATACTGATGATCCTCCCATCCTGTCAAATTCCTCAACGGTTTGATCACTGAGCTCATTGATTTCCCTGTTCGCATCCACGATAGCCGGTCCTGTCAAATCCATCAACGGTATTTAGCCATATCGTCCATACAATCCACAACAACGATCACATTATCGTCCGGCGGTTTGTTCAATGGTCCACCCATTCGCAACTAGTTGTTCTCCAGGAGAGTCCGCCTCGGCCTGCCCCAAACAACTACCTCTACATCAGTCTAGCTTCACGCGCATCTTCCAGCAGGCTTATTGCTCTGTCTTAGATGGTCTTTGATAAGGAGATTGGCTCTGATTCCCAATAGATGGAATTCAACCTACCTGACACGACCTTCCCGTGTTTGTTGGAATACTTTGTGCCGAGGATAGCTTGATCCCCAGCAACGACGGCCTGTCCCGTCCACATCTACAATGACAGCCTGTTCCGTCCAAATTCGATCAACAAGCGGCGATTCACTCGTCCACTTCTACTTCCATCCTCGGCAATTGACAGCCAGTCCATTCCACCAATCAGGTTCCTTAAGTTTACTTGTCTACTTTGCTAGTATGCTTTGCTCTGAATTGCCTTGAGGGGTGTCTAGAATTCTTTGACGTTATTTGTACCAAGTTGATGGTGCTTCAAGTGTCGTCAAAGAGGGGCTACTATAGACACCCCAATCTGGGCTTCCAGATTAGTTTACTTACGGTTTTTGATTCCCCGATGATGAAATGGATCAAGAACACCTTGGGAATGATAGCGTGTTTGAGCTTTGAGTGTTTGCAAAACCCTTGAACCTAACCTAGGCTAAGCCACTTCAAAAACCAAAAACCCTACTGACCCGCGCCAGGGCAAATCCATCCTGCGCCCGGGCGCACCATCGCGCGCCAGACTCACTCCATCGCGCGACAGTGCGCCAGGGCGCACCATCACGTGACAGACTGACTCCGTCGCGTGACGGTCCAACCTACCATCGACCTTTCTGAAGGAGGATAGTTGGCCACCAATGCAGCCTCAGCCAGGCCTCGTGGACTGGCTAAACTCCTCTGTTTCCAACCAGATTCACCTCCATTCGTCCCTATAAATACCCCACTCTTTCTTCTTCAAAGGGTTACCAAATTTTAAGCCCAAAGAAGGATTACACTCACAATCCTCCATTTTCACACTTCAAACCATCCAAGAACAAAGCTTGTTCTTCCACCTCAAACCTCAAAGTTCAAACACTCTTTCAACCTCAACCAAAGGTATAGCTTACCTTTGTTTTGCTTTCTGTTCTGATCCCTAAGGGGGGCTGGCAGGGCCAAGGTTAGTAATCAATACCAGTCCTGGTCCTAAAGCTGGCAAGGTTTCAAAAACCGTCATGGTAGGAACCAGCGCGCGATGGTCCCACTCTCTCGCGCGACACTCCGGTGCTGCATGCAATGGACCGCGTGGGGATTGGGGTCTTATTGTTTTGTGTTTATTTATGTATAGATCACTCTGTAAGCATGTTAAAAACCAATTTACGGCTTTCCTCTGCTAGATTTGTTAGCTATAGTTCAATATTCATTTCTGCTGATTGTGGAGTACCCTTGGGATAATTTTGGACATGTCCCAGAACCCAGAAAGATGTGAACCAATTACTGGCCATCCTGCGCCAGGGCGCACCATCACACGCCGGACTCACTCCATCGCGCGACAGTGCGCCAGGGCGTACCATCGTGCGCCAGACTGGCTTCATCGCGCGACAGTGCGCCAGCGTGCACCCTCGCGCAACAGAGTGACTCCATCGCGTGATAGACTGCCTCTGACCAGTGAGTGGCCTTGCACGGGTAGCTCGGCCTTAGGCCATTATTTTGTCCCCACACTGTTTATGGGGTGCTTTATTAATTTGTAGGGCTTTTCAGCCTTTAAACTGTATATTATGCTGCCTATAAACTGCGTGGTTTGTCCTGGGTGTGCACTGGTCCTTCCAGAGCCCAGAAGG
Source organism: Rhododendron simsii (assembly GCA_014282245.1). NCBI lineage: Eukaryota > Viridiplantae > Streptophyta > Magnoliopsida > Ericales > Ericaceae > Rhododendron > Rhododendron simsii. The sequence goes on from CM024954.1 coordinate 28,853,003, forward strand.
TTTGAGAATAAGAGTTGTGGGTTTAAAGCTCATTGGCGCGCTTGTGTCTTGGAGTTGCGCGCGCAGGAGTAAACAACATGTAGTGACTTGTTCAGTGCATGTTGGTTTCTTACTGCGCATGTCACTCCAAAACAGAGGCCTCCCAGTGTGTTTAAAACTCCCACAACAGTCTGTTCTCATCCTATACTAACTGTTCATCCATGCTATCATTCACATCCTGCAAACGTGTTACAGCTTTAATCCCCATTAAACTGTTTCCCCGCCCTAATTGGCTAAAAACTGATTAATCAAACAGAATCTCAAATAAACATCTTTTGCAAATGCCTAAGTAGAGACCGATCTCCGGATTGGGCGAAAGGGGTGCCATAAAACTCTTCCCCTCTCGTAACCTGGCTCCCGAACCCAGATATGGTTATGACAGACTGGTTCCTTAACCTTTTCAAATCAAACAGCGTGGCAAGTGCTTCGAAATACGGTTCCTTGGGTGTCGGACCTTCAAACCCGAGTGGCGACTCTGTATCTTCGCGAGCGCTTGTCGTCCAGCTTCAAAAGTGCTCGCACGAACCGGCAGCATTTTCTCTTCTCAAGAGGGGAACGGAATCCCTTCCCAAGGAAAGAAAATCGGGCAGTGCATGCCCACAGAAATGATTCGGTGCTGCAAGTGCCCTTGGAGCATGCCACGTCGGATGCCATGTCAGCCAATCAACGCTGGCGTGTCTGGTCAATTGGTCAACGGGTCAACGGTCAAACACAGGAATATTCTGGGAATATTCCAAAATGGTTTTCCGCACTTTTCGGAGCCGTTCGGACTCCGTTTTTCGCGAGTGCATAGTCCATTTCAACTATCTCCACGTTCCGGATCCGAAGGTGCATTCTATTTTCTGAATGGAGGCTCCTAGGCTAAGGCTAATGTTTAGTTGAGCAAGAATTAGATGTTTGGAGGTTGTTCAGGTTGTGGGGATGCTTGTTTCTAGCAAGGCAATTAGTCACAGGAGACCTAGCAAGCAAGGAGACATTCGATCTGGTCAGGGGATGCTGATTTGGAAGTGATAACAGGCGCTTGTTTAGGGAGACAGTTCGGGTGATCTTGAGAAGGTCAGGGGACGCTGGGAAAAAAAGTTAGGAATGGAACGAGTATGGACCGAGTGGCAGGAGAAGACCCAAAATGAGATGACAGAGAGTGGCAGGAGGCTCTAAGAGTGGCAGATGTGATGAAGACTTATCATCGAGAGTTGCATTTGTGATTTGGGTTGTATGAGGATGGTGATGGGCAACCGATACATGCTTATGGAGAGTACAGACAGATGGAGCTGATGTTTGGTACTAGACAAGCAATATGAGTTTTTGGTGACAGTGAACAGGTGAAGCAACAGTTGCAGAGACACACAGGAAGGGCACTGGAGTACAAGGAGTCATGACCTGAGATGTACAGGAGTGTCGGTTACCGAATCAGACTGTGTGTGGAATCGTCTGCAGACGGCGGGCAACTGGTTGTTTGAGAGATGTTCACGGGAGCTCTAGACAAAGGAATGGAGATGGAGACCAGACGATGCATCGCTGGGATCTCTTCCTTTTATGGATATTGTGACTGGATTCTCTTCAGGATGTGCAGCCGCATAAGGAGAGATGGAGTCACGGATCGTGTCCTGTGAGGATGCGAGCACTCCGGTTAAGGGGGTGAGAGCACTCTATTGAAGGGGTGCTTAATATCGGCGGAGATGTCGGTATTGCAACCGGACAGCGCTGCGGGTTTAGCCTTGGAAGATCTAGTCTTGCAAGGAGACATTTAGTCAGGCAGGAGTACTTCGATGAGGGGGTACTGGCAGCTAGACTTGGAGTGACACAGGCACTTTGCTAGAGAGGCTGGACGGATGCAACGATTACCCACTCTGGGTGGAGGGGGTGATTGGTGGGGTCCACCCATAGTGGTGGGGTTATTTTGTGTAACACCTTTAGTATTGGGTGTTGAGTGTATTTACCCTTGGAGTCTCTTATATATAGTTGTAAACCCTATTAGGGTTAAAGTGTGACATAATGTGATGGAGAGGGTGAGGCGAGCGTGGGGGCCTAGTCTGTGGCCTCCCGGAGAGGAACCAGCGTGTGGTTCCCGAAGAGTTTTTCCATCTTTATTGTATATTGTGTGAATATATAATGAAAGGGAGTTTTTCTCTGAAATCACTGCGTGTGTTTGTATGTGTGGTGCCCCTCACGGTCCTAACACGGAGGCAATAAAGAAAAGTAAAAAGTTTGGAGGGTTAGTGTCACGCCCCGAATTTTCAACATAAATATAAAAGATTTTCATGATAAAAATACTCACAGCTATCCCTTACGACACCCAAAATAATCACCGCATTCTCATTCCCCCGGCAAATACTTCCAAATTCACACGGTTCCAAAATATTATAGTATTGGCTCGACGGCCCCAAATTGACATAAGTATCGAGTTTCGAAAGAGAATTAATAGATACAATATTCCAAGTCAAATGAATTTCAATTTAGTTACAAATACATCTTTCAAAAGAAATTTACGAAGATGGACAAGTAACTCCTTGGTTAGCTTTCAAAAGTAGTGATCACACTCCAAGCACTTCAAGCAATGCAATCTATGGTCCCAGATTAGAACCTGAAAATAATATAAGGCTTGAGCTACACTAGCTCAATAGAAAAGTCTACGCAAACTCTATATGCAAATGAGCGAGACAAACGAATGAACAATGGAAGATCAAGACAACGGAGGAAGCACAATTATCATGAACGAGTGTTCCAAAATCTCCAATCTTTCTTTTATTCAACCCATAAATCATACCCGTCCAATTTAAGTCTCAACATGTCGTGTCGTTTGTGTGTCTGAGCTGAAGCTCCTGCCAGGCTAATTTTGGGACCCTGATATCCCCTGCCAAGCACCCACCTTGAAGGTTAGGCCTTGAATGATTATTTAGAGCATTAGCTCCTGCCAGGCTAATTATGGGACCTTGATATCCCTTGCCAGGCACCCACCCGTCGATAGGCCCCGAATGTTTGCACGTTGTTCACGAGTTCAAGTGTATTGTTTGTACAAATGCCGTACAATTAAAAGCTCATACTTATTGTTTAAAAAGAGAAGAGTTCACCAATTCGAATAAATCCAAATTAGATATTTCATGGAGCATGATGTATGTCATGCCTGATTGCCCCTGGCTTTCATTGCATGTATATGTAATTTGGCTTTTCACTGGTGGTCTACCAGTAGGATGCGGGAATCTACCGATAGAAATCCAAAACAGAAGCAACAAATTTTTGGTCCACAAGAGTTCTACCGGTAGAAGAAAAATTGATACCGGTAGGTGTCCAAGAAAAATAATAATTCTACCGGTAGGGAACAAGTCCTACCGGTACAGACTAAAAGCAGTGGGTATACATTATCACAGCTACAAAAGTTCTACCGTTAGAGAAAAAGGTCCTATCAGTAGGAATCCAGACTTTTGGCGATTTTTTATCATATAACAGATTTTGATCCAGACCAAACAATAACCAAAACAAGCTCAAACAAAGCATGGGAATACTCAAATAAGACATAAGAGAACCCAAAAAACATATAAAGAGAGGTAGAATTCCCTACCTCGAGTATCCAAACCCAAAATGAAGAGATTGATCGAACCCTAGCTTTCGGAATCCAAATCAAGCAAAAATACTCCGAACCAAGCTTTATCCAACGAGGTACAAGTCCTAAAATGCAAGTAGAAAATGGTTTGGGAGTTGATTGGTATGGGTTTTTGAGTGGTTAGGTGAGAGAGAGAGAGAGAGAGAGAGAGAGAGAGAGAGAGAGAGAGAGAGAGAGAGAGAGAGAGCGCTGAGATAATAAATGAGAAAGAAAAGAAAAAAAAGAGTGTCTCCTGGTGATATACACGATGCACACATGCAATAATCACAATAACACCCCATGATTTCCAACTTCTTTCACATCGACCCCCAATTCTATTTTATTTTATTTTATTTTTCATTAATCCATCACTTTTCCATTTATAAGACAATAAAATTATAAAATAAATTTACGGGTCTCTACATCCTACCCTCCTTAAAGGAATTTCGTCCTCGAAATTTAAACAACCATGCTCAACTAAATCATGCATCATTTAAACGTGCAACAAATCTATCCACCAATATTATGCAACAAATCAAATACCATGATACTTTAAATTTTCAAACACTCACATTTGTTCATTCCGAAAATAAGTGTAGATACTTCTCTCTAACCTCATCTTCCCTTTCCCAGGTCGATTCTTCGCTACCCTGACTCCTCCACAAGACTCGAACCAATGGTATCATCTTACCCCTCAACACTTGATCCCGCGAATCTAGGATACGGACCGGTTCTTCCACATAAGATGCATCGGCCTCTAACTCGAGTTCCAACCACTCTAACACATGTGACAGATCCGGTTCGTACTTCCTTAACATAGACACATGAAACACATCATGGATGCCTGATAACCTCGGTGGCAAAGCCAAACGATACGCAACCTCCCCGATTTTCTCAATAATGTCAATGGCCCGATATAACGCGGCGATAGCTTTCCCTTCTTCCCAATGCGAGACAAACCTCTACGTGGTGATACTTTAAGGAATACATGATCTCCCTCTTCAAATGAGAACGGGTGACGACGACGATCAGCATAATTCTTTTGCCTGCTTTGCGCGGTCAACAACCTTTGACGAATCACCTTAACTTGTTCGGTTGTTCTCTCTTGAGCTTTCTTAAGGCGTTGGCGTATTGCTTTCATGCTCTCAGAGGTATCCTTAATCATGTCTGGTCCTATGAGCGTAGCCTCTCCCAATTCAGTCCAACACACCGGCGATTGACACGGTCTTCCATATAAAGCCTCGTACGGTGCCATTTCGATACTAGATTGATAGCTATTGTTGTACGCGAACTCAACTAATGGCAAATGATCCTCCCAACTACCCCGGAAATCCATCACACAAGCCCGAAGCATATCTTCCAAAATCTGGATTGTTCTCTCGGATTGCCCATCGGTCTGAGGGTGATACACGGTACTAAATAACAAATTAGTGCCTAAAGCAGCTTGTAAACTTTGCCAAAAATGGGCGGTAAATCTCGGATCTCGATCGGACACGATGGATACGGGTGTAGGGGGATGAAAACAGTTGATGACCTGAACGTACCAAACTGCTAACGGCCTCACGTGCCTCTGCACCTGAACCCTAATTCTTCGTCGGAACCCTAATCTGCAAAACAGACAAGGGGTGAGTGCACCTTTGCCTCTCGTGGCAAAGGCCCTCCGATGCCTTAGTTAGTGTCACGTACTCGTTGAACCCTAATTATCAATAGGAAAACAATAAGAGATAGCCCAAGAATTGCATACCTTATGCCTCCAGGTTTACCTCGTATTTATAGATTCACGGATGCTTGCTGCCCAAGCATCCCAGTTGCCCTAGGATTCCCGCCTCGTACAGGAAACCTAATAACTTATGGATTCTCGTTCCCTTATCTGTATAATATCTTAATCTTTATAGGACTCTCAGTCCTTTTGGGACTCTTTCCCATAATTATCCGAACACCCCAATCACGTTGGGTTTCTAGGTTCGATCCTACACACTCGGGATCTTATCCTTTTGTGGAATATTACCATTTTGGATTATTATTTGCCACATCACGACCTAGGGCAACTTGTTGCACTGTTCGGCTTCCTCTTTGCCGAACAGTCCTCCTGGACCAATGACATCACATGCGACTGGTCCACATTTGTTATATCTGGTCAAATGACTTCGTATGTCTTTGACCTTGTCTGCCGAACAGACTGTCTGGACCAATGACTTCGCGTGTCACTGGTCCAGATCGCTGTTCATCGTACTGATCAGCGATGAACTTATCATGCCTGCCACGTGTCCCTAATACATCACGTGTTCGGCATCCAAACTTACCTGTTCGGGAATACCTTCCTACAATTGCTCCCCAGCTTCATCCACTTGCCTTTGTTCGGGGGCGATGGATGAAGCTTTTAGAAACAACAATTCTGGACTGTACTTGCTAGCCCCGGGCAGCCAATTCGTTAATACCTTTTAAGGTTTTTGGCGGCTTAGTCATTATATCATTTTTAGGGCAATGACGCCACATGGCATGTTTCGTATGCCCTTCATAAATACTGAACTGACGTCTCTAGAACGGCGTCAGAACGATATCTTTGCTTTCCGTTACTTTTCGTGTAACGGCGTAAGAGGTGACGTTTCGACTCTGTCAGTTTCGTTTTAAATTCTTAAGAAAAGGGGGATTCAGCCCTTTTACCAACACTCAACCCTTTTATCCCATCTTTTTCGAAAACCAGACGAGAGGTGCAACTGCCATTGCCGCCGCCTGCAACTCGATCGCATCTCGAGCAACCGCTGCAAAAGTTTCGTAAGAATCTCACCTTTCCTTTTTCCTCATTCGGTTTCTGAGATCTTTGATCCTCAAACGTACCTATCAGTAGGGTTTCGTTTTTAGGAAGTCGTAGAGCTTGTCTAGAATAGTCATGGCGGATGGGAATGAAGATGTTCCCAAACGCAGTAAGTTTAGAAAACTTTGTGAGAATCCTACAGCCATGGCGGCTTTTAGGGCGGAGTATGCCATCCCTGACAATGTGGGGCTCGAACTCGCCCCACTGGGGGCAGACAGGGATGGTGGCTCATGGGACAGGATGTGCATCCCTATTGTGGCAATCGTTGAGGGAGGAGTGCGTTTTCCCCTTCATCCATTACTCCGCCAGATTCTGAACTGGTATCGCCTCACCCCTATGCAAGTCTCGACCAACGTCTTTAGGTTGATAATGGGGGTCATAGCTTTAAATCGGATTCTAGGGACCCAGTTAGGAATCTGGGACATCCAATGGTGGTACAGCATAGTATTGAACCCTGATTACAATACATTTTACTTCAAAGTTAGAAGGGCAGACAAGCGTCTCGTGCTAAACCTGCCAGATTCCGCTCGCGACCATGAAATCGACTTCCTCTACGTGACTGGTGCCTTCGAGCCAATAGGGGAAGACGGCCAAGTGGTGGGCTTGCATTGCCCCCACATATGGGGTTACCCACGTATGCTTCTAATTTTCTTTCGTAATTCTCGTTTACTGTGTTTTCTTTAGTCTCTTCATGCTTTTAAATTCATATTTATGCTTTCTTTATTTCAGCGGAGAACGCGAACAAGCGCCCTCGTCGAGAACCGAGTTACGTCCGAACAGAAGAAATAAACAGGATCTTGAAATACACGGGGGAGCCAGGTACCCGAACAGCTGGACGAGGTCGTAATGCTGACGTGCTATTAGGATACGATCCTGCCTATAGAGGAGTTATTGATAGAAGACTTGCCCACCCAAGCACAAGTATTGCTTCCACCTCAACTGCTCCCCCGCCGCAAGGTTCGAGACTGCAAGCAGGAGTTACTCTCGCCGGGCAGTCAGGTGAAATTCATGTTCCCGAAGGCGTTCTCCAAACGCGTGTAGTGCTTAGAAGATCGGAGCGAAGGAGGAACACCGCCGAGCATCATTCTCAACAGGCCATTCCCCTGTGTGTCACTAGCCAGTCGTCGTCTTCAGGGTATTCCCAGTCCCCTACGAACCCAGGTACGATGGCTCGTCAACCTATTGACCTTAGCACACTTCTGACTGTATCCACACAGAATTGTGGTGCCGCCGGCAGGGCGGCATCTACTGGTGTTGCCCCACCACCACCTCGGCGCACGAGGGGGAGGTCAACACGATCGTCCTCATCTCCACGGGATAGCTCTCTTGAAGCTACGGATGCTCATCGGGACAGGCGTCCCAGGACTGAAGACCCTTCCCCTTCTGACATACCTACTGATGGGGGGAATAGCCAACCCCAATCACCCCCTGGCCAGGTTCTTCCCCAAACATGGGCTCCCCCACTGACTAGGGGTGATCGTCCCGTGCACATTGGGGACACCGCCAGTTCATCAGAGACGGCGGTCGCTCTTGCACAAGGGTTTGTTCTTCCAGTTGATATGCAAAAGGAAGCTGGATCTACATCTGAACGGCTGGTGTCCACTGGTCTCGTCAGTGGGATCAAGGTAAAGTATATTTAATACTTCATCTTTCATTTTCTGACGTCTTATTCATAACGTTGTTTTCAATACTTGGGAATTTTCAGTTTATCCAAAAGATGGTGACCCTGGGTCAAAGAGTGCAAGAAACTGAGGCGGAGCGCAACAGGCTCATGAGGGCCAACACTGGGCTGCTTCAAACTGTGGCGAGGCTGGAAAGAGAAAGAGACAAAGCAAAGCTGGAAGCAGAGACCACCAAGGCTAGGCTTAACACAACTGAGGAGAGTCTTAATCAGGCTCTGTCTGAGATTGATAGCGCCAAGAAGGCTGCTTATGAAGATGGGTATCAGAAAGGGTTCGATGCAACGACTGCAAGTTATGTTGAACAGATGCCAGCCATACAAGATCAGATATGGGTGGCATGCTGGGAGACGTGCTTGACCAAGGTTGGGGTTGCTGAAGATTCCCCGCTGTGGGTGGACAACGAACTGCCAAGCAAACGGTCTCAAATTGTGGATGGACCTGAGGGGAACCCAGAGGATGACATCGATCAGCAAATTGAAGATTTTGCTGATGCTGAAGAAGATACACCTACTGACATTCCACAGGTTGTCACTGTGGGGTCTCCTGCTCGGGAATCGACCAACGATCCCATAGTTGTGGAAGGGGAAACTGGTGGTGGCATCCCAACAGAGCCTAACACTGAAACAACAAACCAGCTTGCTTCTGAGGTCCAAGAATTGGACTAAGCATGATTATTATTCCCAACTTTTTGGACAATTTGCAGGTCCTGTGTGACCGTAGTATTTGCTGGCCCTGCGTGGCATTAAACATCTGTTCCTGCTAAGTTTGTACGTCTTTATCTATAAGTATTGCGTACTTTTGATAGCATCTTACGCCTGGAATCAGTAACTGACATACGCTCGTTATGTTTATTACCCAAGTGTTTCATCCTCATATTGTACCGAGTGTATTCGTACTTAGGTATTTGTAGGTTGCTCGTACCGTAGATATCTCATACCTAAATCTTTACCACAATCAATTATTCAAATGATTGTATCCGAACGGATTGCATGCGTTCATATGCAATATGTGAGTGTACTCATACTCATAAATCTCATGTACTTAGTTTGTGGTTTTAAGACATATCTCATTATGTCTTTTGTCCAAGCATTTCGTACTTGGACTCTGCTAAGTATATTCGTACTTAGAATTTAGTAAAGAGTTTTCGTTCTTTAAAGTACCTCGTACTTTCAAATATCTCAATTTTGGCATTCGTGCCTAGTCCGTGCTCCCCAATATGAAAAAGGGAAGATAACACGTCTCCAAATTTCATATTCCTCATGTTGAGAACGAAAATTTCAGAAAATCGGATATACGTGAAAAAAGAAGAAGCAACTTTATTTATAAATTTGCACTAAGCAACAATATAGAATCCAAACAAGGGAATTATACTCGTAATTCCCACACGAACACATAATGCATGAAAACTCAAGGTGGCATTATTCATACACCTTGTTATCATACACCTTGTTACTAGAAAACAATAAAAAACAAGGGAGCTTTATTCGTAGCTCTCACACAATCACGTAGTGCATTCTAATATAAAACTTGATTCTTCTAAACAAAGAATTTTCTGAGATTATGGACATTCCATGGCCTCGGAATTGGATTGTCGTCCAGATCTGCCAATTTGTAGGCCCCAATGCCCACAATCTCAGTTACTCGATATGGGCCTTCCCAATTGGCCCCCAGCTTGCCTTCATTGGCCACCCTGGTATTGCCGAGCACCTTCCGTAGTACAAGGTCCCCAACACCAAACTCTCGAGGGTGTACATGCTTGTTGTAACTTTTCATCAACTGTTCCTGGTAAGAAGCTAAATGAACCAGGGCCTTTTCTCTTCTCTCTTCGGCGAGATCAAGTTCAATTTGAAGGGCTCTGTCGTTGCCCCCACTTTCAACCAACACAGTCCTGTTAGTTGGAAGTCCCACTTCCAAAGGTATGACTGCCTCTGTGCCATATGCCAACGAGTAGGGGGTCTCTCCCGTAGACCTCCTAGGAGTTGTCCTGTGTGCCCATAAAACAAGGGGCAATTCATCGGGCCATTTCCCTTTGGCCTTGTCCAACCTTTTCTTGATCCCGTCAAGAATGATTTTATTAGATGCTTCTGCCTGCCCGTTGCTCTGAGGGTACGCTGGAGTGGAATAGTAGTTCCTAATTCCATATTGGGCACAAAATGCTTTGAACTTCTTCTGAAATTGCGACCCGTTATCTGTGATCAAGGAATAGGGAACCCCAAACCGAGTAAATAATATTCTTCCATACGAACCTTTCTATCATGGGTTCGGTGATTTTAGCCAGTGGTTCTGCTTCTATCCACTTGGTAAAATAGTCCGTTGCAACTAACAGGAATTTTCGGTTCCCAGTTGCTTTATGGAGGGGACCCACGATGTCCATTCCCCACTGGGCAAACGGCCAAGGGCTTGTCAGAGGTACCAGGTCTTCGGCTGGTGTTCGAATCATGGGTGAGAACTTCTGACATTTCTCACAGATTTTAACATATACCTTGGCGTCTTCCTGCATATGTGGCCACCAATAGCCTTGGGTAATTGCTCGGTGGGCAATGGACCTGCCCCCAGCATGACTTCCACATGTTCCCTCGTGGATTTCATGAAGAAATTTCTGCACCATCCCGGGGTGCACACAAAGCAAATATGGTCCTGTAAAGGACTTTCTGTACAGCTTCCCTTCTGGGGACAGCCAAAACCTTGCGGACTTGGTTCTGATTTTATGAGCTTCCTTTTTATCAACAGGGAGTATTTCATTTCGTAAAAATTCCACGATTGGATCCATCCAACTTGGTCCCTGGTTCACATCCAGGACCAATTCAATACCCCTTCCAACGCTTGGCTCTGTCAGATACTCAACTGCCACCTTCCGCTTGAGTTCAGTTGGAACAGCTGCTGCCAGCCATGCTAAAGAATCAGCATGGGCATTTTGTCCAGAACTTATCTGTTCAACATGAACCCTATCGAAGGTATCAAGTAGATCTTTGGCTGCTTCCATGTATGCTACCATCTTTTCATTCCGGGCCTGGTATTCGCCGGACAGTTGGTTAACTACGAGCTGCGAATCGCAATGCACCTTGACTCGTTTTGCCTTTAAAGTTTTTACACTTCTCAAACCAGCTAAGAGTGCCTCGTACTCTGCTACGTTATTTGATGCACTGAACCCTAGCCGAACAGACAGCTCGATCATTACGCCTCCTGGAGGAAATATTACCACCCCAATTCCCGAACCGGTATTGCATGCTGATCCGTCAACGAATAATTTCCATTCCGTGGGGTCCTGTTCGGCTGACAGATGATTCTTCATGGGTGCTGGCTTGGACGCTTGCTCCTTTCTCGTAGGAGGCAAAGGTGCAACCGTAGGAGAAAACTCCGCCACAAAATCTGCCAATACTTGGCCTTTAATTGCCGTACGTGGCCGATAATCAATGTCATACTGGCTCAACTCAACAGACCACGTTGAGATTCTTCCTGAAAAATCTACTTTTCGTAGCAGTGATTTCAGCGGGAATTCAGTATAAACCACAACCTTGTGGCTCTGAAAGTAGTGTGGCAACTTCCTTGTGGCCGTTCTAAGTGCCAAGACAAGTTTTTCTAAGGGTAGATATCTCGTCTCTGCATCCAGCAAGGTCTTGCTAACATAATAAATTGGGATTTGCTCGACTCCCAAATCCCTTAACAGGACTGCACTAACAGCATGTTCAGAGACAGCTAAGTACAAAACTAAAGACTCACCTTGCTGTGGAGTTGACAAAAGAGGAGGCTCAGCCAGGTACTTCTTCAAATCCTGGAAGGCCTGTTCACACTCTGCTCCCCATTCGAATTCCTCCCTTTTTTTTAACAACTGAAAGAAGGGTCTGCACTTGTCACTTGACCTGCTTATGAACCTGTTCAGTGCTGCAGCCATTCCTGTTAACCGCTGGACTTCCTTCGTAGTTTTGGGACTTTGCAGTTTCTGCAGAGTTGCAATCTGATCTGGGTTGGCCTCAATTCCTCTCATAGTTACCAAGTGCCCTAGGAACTTCCCAGAACCAACCCCAAACGCACATTTCGAGGCGTTGAGTTTCAACTTGTACTTTCTCAAAATCTCAAAGACTTCTCTCAAGTCTGTAATGTGCCCTCGTTTGTCTCGGCTTTTTACCACCATATCGTCTATGTAAACCTCCATGGTTTTCCCGAGCAGTTCCCTAAACATGATAGTCGCAAGCCTTTGGTAAGTTGCTCCTGCATTCCTCAGCCCAAACGGCATGACATTATAGCAGTATAAGCCCCGTGGGGTGATAAAAGATGTTTTCTCCTGATCGGGCTCAAACATAGCAATTTGATGGTATCCTCGATACGCATCAAGAAAGCTCATTCGCTCGTAGCCAGCTGTTGCGTCAACCAACTGGTCTATCCTTGGGAGGGGAAAACTATCCTTAGGGCAGGCCTTGTTCAAGTCTGTGAAATCCACACAGACACGCCACTTCCCGTTCTTCTTCTTTACGACCACGGTGTTGGATAGCCACTCAGGATAATAAACCTCACGTATTGCTTTTGCCTCGAGCAAACGATTAACTTCTTCAATAACAGCATCCACGTGCTGTACGGCCGCCCTACGTTTTCTCTGAATAACTGGTTTATGTTGAGGGTCAACATTTAAATGGTGGCAGATTATCTCAGCATCTACGCCGGGCATTTCTTCTGGTACCCATGCAAACACATCGACATATTCCTTCAGAAACTGTATTGACTCAGTCTTTTCCTCTGCTGGTAGTGATTCCCCAATCAAAAAATATCTTTCAGTATCATTCTCGTTGATCTGAATTTTCTCCAGGCCTTCAACCACCTTTTCCGCCGGATTCCTCCCAACATCTTCGATTGTCGGTTGATCTGGCACTTCTAGTGTGTGAACATGGTGGGCCTTTGGAGCTTTCTTGACCACGGAAATCAGGCACTGTTGGGCTACTTTCTGGTTGCCCCTAATTATTTCGATCCCATTGGATCCTGGGAATTTCATCATCTGGTGGTAAGTTGAGGAAACAGCCCTCATCTTGTGTAGCCAGGTCCTGCCTATAATTGCGTTATAGGAAGAAGGAACGTCGACAACAAGGAAATCAGTCTTTAAGACAACTGTTCCTGCCCGAACAGGGAGGGTTACTTTTCCGAGGGGCCAAACGGCTCCCGCACCAAACCCAATCAGAGGTGTTGTGGATTGCTCCAAATCTGTTTGGGCCAGTCCCAACTTTTTGAATGCATCGTAGTACATCACCTCTGTACAGCTTCCTGGATCCACCAGAATCCTTTCAATGTCATATTCCCCTACTCGTAGGGTTACGACCAAGGCATCATTATGGGGTACTTGGACTTCTGTCAGATCATCATCCGTGATTGCTATGCTTTCATTGCATACACCATTCTCTCGACCTCTTTTATTTCCCAACCGCATCACATGTTGGTCATGCTTAACCTGCCTTTGCAGTAGCCTCACCTCATTTCTCGTATAAGGTGCGGCCAGCCCATGTATCATATGAATTACTCCCTTAGGATTCTGCTCGTAATCCAGTTCCATTGCCCTTCCTTTTTCTTTGGGATTTTCCTGGATAAACTCCTTGAGATAACCCCGAGAGACCAAATCATCAAGGTGTTTCTTATACATCTCACAATCTTCAGTCATGTGGCCCCAATCTTTGTGGTAGCTGCAGTGCTGATTCGTAGCACGTTTAGCGTCTTTGTCTCCACCAAGACTTGGGGGCCACTTGAAGTATGGCTGATTCTTTATTCGATAAAGAATCCTGTAAATTGGCTCCTTCCAAACAGTAGTAATAGAAAAGAAAGACTTGGGATCAGGGGCTGGCTTTTCCTTGTACGGATCCTTCTTAGCCTGTCCGTACTCCTTTCGCTCTTTGTACGTCTTGGGCTCAGGTTTATCCACCTTCTTGGCAACCGTCTTAGGCTGTTCGGCAGCAATCCTGCCATCCTCTCGAAGTATGTCATCCTCCATTCGGGCATGCTGCTCTATTCGCTCCATCAATTTGGCCAATGTAGCCACCGGATGTTTGTTTAATGACCGACGCAGTTCTCCCCGAACAGGCAAACCAGTTTTGAAGGTGGCTATGGCATATTCCTCACTGCAACCCTCAATCTCGTTGAAAGTTTTCCAGTACTTTTTTGCGTAATCCCTGATCGGCTCGTCATCCGTTTGCTTCATGGTGGACAGACTCTCAAACGTCTTTGGAGCCTTTCTGCTTGTCAAAAACCGAGCAGTGAATTCCTCAGCCAACTGCCTCCATCCTCTTATGGATCGTGGTGCTAATTTATGAAACCAACTCAACGCCACTTTGCCTAGATTGGACGGGAACATCTTGCACAGAATGGCATCATCGCCATCGTGCATGAACATGGCCTGCTGGTAATGCTGTATGTGGGCCACAGGATCCGTATTTGTCTCGTAAAGTACGAACGCTCCGTGCTTCACTCTGCTCGGCAACTTCGCCTCTTGCAGTCTCCTTGCAAAAGGGGAGGCTGCAATGTTACTTAGGGCTTTTCGTGCCGCCTCTCGTGCAGACACCGACCCTTCTTCATTTTCCTTTGTTTTGTGAGCCGTAACTCTGGCCCAGTCAGCATCAGGTTTCTCATACCTGTCGCGATGATGTTTCCTTCTATCCTCTTCTTCAGGGGTGGAACTCCGGTCCCTACTCCTCCTTTTCCGTGAGGAAGACCTTTGTCTTTCCGGAGTTCGGCTTCTGCTTCTGTTACTCCTTTTCGTGGAGAAAATTATATCGCCTCATAATAGGACTTCTGCTCCTTGCCCTTCGCGAACGGGCATGTCTATGGACTACTTGAATCCGTCTATCTCTTTCAGGACTCCTCCTGGAGAGCCCAGAATCTTCTGGGTGTTCTCGTACCCGCTGCAACTCTTGTATTTCGTACTCTCGTTTTTTAATTAAACGAGCGTACTCCTCGATCTCCTTCCTTTTTCGGTCGAGGACATCCTCACTGTTGTGTATACTTCTTGACTGTTCTACAGATGCCTCTCTTCGGTGAGACTTGCTCCTTCTCGTGGAGCCCGTAGCCGTCTTATCCTGCCTTCCAGTGGGCTTTCTCGGAGCACCTGGTGGAGATTTATCTCCTCCACCACTTAACTGGTCCTTTGGATTAAACGGCGTGGCTGGATCTTCTTCCATCGTGATTGTTTTTCAGAGAATGGTTTCCCACAGACGGCGCCAATTGTAGGGGGATGAAAACAGTTGATGACCTGAACGTACCAAACTGCTAACGGCCTCACGTGCCTCTGCACCTGAACCCTAATTCTTCGTCGGAACCCTAATCTGCAAAACAGACAAGGGGTGAGTGCACCTTTGCCTCTCGTGGCAAAGGCCCTCCGATGCCTTAGTTAGTGTCACGTACTCGTTGAACCCTAATTATCAATAGGAAAACAATAAGAGATAGCCCAAGAATTGCATACCTTATGCCTCCAGGTTTACCTCGTATTTATAGATTCACGGATGCTTGCTGCCCAAGCATCCCAGTTGCCCTAGGATTCCCGCCTCGTACAGGAAACCTAATAACTTATGGATTCTCGTTCCCTTATCTGTATAATATCTTAATCTTTATAGGACTCTCAGTCCTTTTGGGACTCTTTCCCATAATTATCCGAACACCCCAATCACGTTGGGTTTCTAGGTTCGATCCTACACACTCGGGATCTTATCCTTTTGTGGAATATTACCATTCTGGATTATTATTTGCCACATCACGACCTAGGGCAACTTGTTGCACTGTTCGGCTTCCTCTTTGCCGAACAGTCCTCCTGGACCAATGACATCACATGCGACTGGTCCACATTTGTTATATCTGGTCAAATGACTTCGTATGTCTTTGACCTTGTCTGCCGAACAGACTGTCTGGACCAATGACTTCGCGTGTCACTGGTCCAGATTGCTGTTCATCGTACTGATCAGCGATGAACTTATCATGCCTGCCATGTGTCCCTAATACATCACGTGTTCGGCATCCAAACTTACCTGTTCGGGAATACCTTCCTACAACGGGAATCCCATGAAGTCGAATGATCTCTCGAATATACAAACGGCTAAGTGCATCGACGGAGTCAGTAACGTGAATAGGCAAGAAGTGAGCGGTTTTGGTCAAACGGTCCACAATTACCCAAATAGCGTCATGCCCCCTTCGAGATCTTGGTAAACCCGTAACAAAATCCATGGTCACATTCTCCCACTTCCATTCAGCTACTGGCAATGGTTGTAACTCCCCCGCGGGTCGTTGATGTTCGGCTTTCACTTGCTGGCATGTAAGACACTTGGACACGAAAGTCACAACGTCCCTCTTCATTCCGGACCACCAAAATTGCCTACGCAAGTCGTGAAACATTTTCGTCCCTCCTGGATGGACAGCTAACGGAGAATGATGAAACTCTCGCAAAATTTCCTCTCGACACGAAACGGGTATGAACAACTTTCCTTGATAGTGCAAGCTTTGATCGGTGTGTATCATCCACCCTTCTTGAGCCTTTCCACTAAGGAACTTAGTACGAAGTTCCTCCGCTTCCTCATTACGTTGTTGAGCCTCAATCACTCGGTTCGATAAGGTTGATCGCACCATCAAGTTGCATAACGTGACCCCTTCTCGAACTTCCTCAAAGTACATGGTGTAGGAGCCCAAATCATTCATTGCTTTCCACTCATGAATCGCTAAGCTCGCAAGATGTGTCGGTTTTCTACTCAACGCATCCGCCACGACGTTCACTTTCCCCGAGTGGTACTGCAATTCAAAGTCATAATCCTCCAAGTGCTCCATTCAACGACGTTGACGAAGGTTAAGTTCTTTCTGGGAGAATAAGTATTTCAAACTCTTGTGGTCGGAAAAGACTTCAAAATTTTCACCGTACAAGTAATGGCGCCAACTTTTCAAAGCAAATACGACTGCTGCAAGTTCTAAGTCATGTGTCAGGTAATTCTGTTCGTGAGTTTTCAACTGTCGTGACCCATACGCTACTTCTCGCCCCGCTTGCATCAACACGGATCCCAACCCTTCCTTAGACGCATCATAGTACACGGAGTAGCCAACTCCACGTTTGGGCACAATCAAAACCGGCGCGATAGTCAATCGCTTCTTTAACTCCTGGAAAGCCGTCTCACACGAGTCACTCCAAACAAAACGGGTTCCCTTACGTGTTAATTTGGTCATCGGTGCCGTTAAACGAGAGAAATCAAGAACGAAACGGCGGTAGTATCCGGCCAACCCCAAAAAGCTTCGAATCTCAAACACGTTCTTCGATTGTTGCCAATTCATAATGGACTCTATCTTTGCTGGATCAACCGACACTCCACCTTTCGAAACCACATGACCCAAAAAATTGACTTCGGATAACCAAAACTCGCACTTACTAAGTTTAGCGTATAATTGGTGCTCTCTCAAAAGTTCAAGGACGATGGCAAGATGGGATTGGTGTTCCTCCTCCGTAGGCGAATAGATCAAAATATCATCCACGAAGACGACGACAAAACGATCAAGATAAGCACGGAAAATACGATCCATTAGGTCCATGAAAGTAGCTGGAGCGTTCGTCAATCCGAAAGGCATAACAACGAACTCATAATGACCACAGCGAGTGCGGAAAGCGGTTTTTGGAATATCCTCTCTACGAACCCTCAATTGGTGATAACCGGATCTCAAATCAATTTTGGAAAAGCAAGAGGCACCTCGGAGTTGATCAAACAGGTCGTCGATGTAATAACTCTGAATTTTATAAATAAAAATGTATTTATTATTCAAGTTATTATTGTTAATTGCATGAATTTCGTTAATTTTCCGATAGTTTGTCAAAACTGCGCTTTAGCCCTTGAACTTTCATTTTCTGCACTTGGACCCTGAACTTTTATTTCTTGCGCTTTAAGTCCTATTTAAGCAACCTAGTTAGCTTCTAACTACCCGGTTAGAGAGACTAAACTAGAAAGCCATCTAGTCACCATGATTGGACCATTTTGACCCTCATTAAACCTTTTGGACCCCTTTGAACCCTAGTCAAAGTATTGAATTTTCTTTTTCTTTTAATTATTTTGATTTTATTCTTTGTCCATTGGACAAATTGTTAGGGAAACTATTATCCATTGGATAATAGAAACCCATTTGTTTTAATAATGTATAAAGTATAAGGATATATAAAAAAATAGACTTTTTAAAGTACTTTGGACTATTTTATTAAAAGTGACCTAATATTTATTATCCATTGGATAATAAATGTTAGGGGAAATTTACCCATTGGAAATAGTTGTCTTCCAAAGTACCATGGTGTATTCTATCTTTAAGCCATTGTGAAAGTACTTCATTTTTTATTAAAAAGGGTACATGGTACCAAGATTCTTAAAAGTACTTTTACTTAATTTTCTATTGGGGGTTTTGATCTCTTAAGTACTTATATAAAGTATAATATATTCTAGTACTTGAAGGATAAAAATATTAGCCAAAGTACCATGTGTTATATTGACTAGAAAAGAAAATCCTAGGCCAAAGCTATTTGATCCTAAAGTACAAAAGTATTTATTTTTTTATTTGTTTGCTTGCATTTTGGAACATGTGTATGTATATATATTGTACCTTGGCAAGAGAATGAGAGGGAGAGAGAGAGAGGGGCAGCCGGCCATGTGAGGGAGAGGGGGGGGCCGGGTGGAGGAGAGGAGGAGGGAGAAGATTTGGTTGGTACTTGGCCATTTAACTTCCATGTACCATGAGATTCTTGTGCTTCCAAGCAATACTTCACTTCATGTCCTTCCTT